>JAZGTJ010004473.1:0-30745 GCA_036877575.1 Botia almorhae
GGCATGTAGAAGAATCCATCTGAACACCTTATTACCTAGATAGCTTCAGATTCTGAGGAATCGTGTAATTTCCAGTTAATAAAGGCCATGATCCCTAACCATGCACAATATGAAAAGATGTTCAGGATATGCAATTTGTTCCATTACTTGAACTAAATGTATATATACCCACTGGCAGAACCAGACACAGACACATGATGGCAGCAGAGGTAAGAAGTTCTAATGCATTCAGGTGCAGTGAACGTTTGCACGGATAACTGATCCTGGGAGTTCTGAAGCATGTCATGATGAATTGCAGGTAGATGAAATCCACTTGTTTCAAGTCAGTGTTGAATTGCGTCAGTGTGTGGCGAGTGTTTCCAGACAGGAACAAACAGATAGAAAAGATTTAAAAATAAACAGGATGAAAGCGCATAAAAGAGGCTGTGAGGATTAACACATCACGTTGTCACCGTTGCCTTGCCTTTCTTTTCTCTGGCTTACTGTCTTCCACTTCTTATTTCAACAGCTGCTGATTTATGTAGTTGGAGAAGTACACACACACACACACACACACACACACACACACACACACACACACACACACACACACACAAGTGCTGCTGTTGACGTGACTCGTTTTATAATGAATCCAGAGATGGAGTGTTTGTGAAGCTCAGCACCCTGCTGTTTAAGCTTTTATTATGGACCAAATCCAACGAAACCTGCAAAACCAAGTCTGATACATGAGTGTGTGTGTGTGTGTGTTCATTCCAGCAGTCTTGAGTCATATATAATTGATCTAATCTGTCTGTCTTCAGAAGGGGAATAAATGAGACGAGAGTATGAGCACAGGCTCCACTGAACACAGCTGACTCGACAAACAAGGATTTACCTTCACCCTCTTTAAACACTTTTATATTAATGTGCATTGTGGACTAGAGAGCGAGGACTAGCGCATGTGCACAAATTCTAAAAATTCTTTAAAACATTAAAAAAATTCGGAAAATGTTTACATGCTTTTTGCTGCAAGGGATTGACTTTAAATGCTTCAGTTTAATGATGACACATTCTCGTAATTTCATAGATTAAAGGAATTTCCTGTTTTTCGTTGCAACTTACTGTTGCATTGCATCTGTGACAGATGCAATAGTATACACATTGCGTTCTATTCTGCTACACACATTTTAGCATTATGTGTATAAACAAACAAGAAATGTGTTAACAGTAATGCACTTACAATGGAAGTCTGGCAGGATATAAAGGAGAAATGTCATTACCTATTTTATTTACACTCTTATGTGAATTCTTCAATAATAAAATGCTATATTGTAAATTTGTCCAAGTTCCTAAATTCTTCTGTCACTTCATGGAAACGGCACATTATGGGAAGCTGCCTAACCTAATGGTATCCTGATGCAGATACAAAGCTAAAGCTGTTCTTTAAATTGGTATTGACCATTGAAAAATCCATATTGTTTGATCATCGCTATTTCTCCACTTCCAATGTAAGTGTATTTTACAGTTAACATTTGTTTAACCTGCTGCTTAGTGTTACCTGCAGTATAGAGCATTCAGTGTGAAGAATATAAGGAGTTAGCGTGAATCTGATTGACAGGTAGTGGTCTGCACAGTGAGAATGTGTGTTTTAGAGAGTAGTGGGCGAGTAAGTGGAATGAACAGGAATGAAAGAGAGAGTGATGGAGGGCTGAGAACCGGACCAAAGGTCAGTTACGAGTGATAAAAAATAGAGAGGGAGGTAAAGACCCGAGTGGCACATGTTCACCCTCACCTCTGCTGAAAGCAAACCAGCAGGCAGGGAGGCAAAGCTGTTGCTAGGATACACATCAGCAGGACCAGCAGACATGTGAGGATGGAATAGAAGAACGAAATGGCCTCCATGAAGAACCTAAACCTATGTAGACCCTGTAGACCTACGTGCATCTGTTCCTGAGTTTCCTCATGTTTTTACCTGAACTACTTTTTGGAGATCAAATTGAACTTTGTATGGCAGCAAAGTTTAGAGTCTCAGAACCCATCTGATTATTATTTGTGAGAAAGCTCTTTTTAAACTCACTTTCACTGGCGTAAGCTCATGTTCGACTCAAGTGTGTGCAGCTATAGACCTCTAAAGGGATTTATAAATATGACTTTCACGATGGATGCAGGCAGTTTGTCCTCTGGGTAGACTCAACCATATACACGGATGTTTTGGGATTGCCTGACATCCCCCCCTGCATGTTACCGTTAATGCTGCAGTGTGTTGGTGATGTCTTGGAGAAGGCAGGAATATTGATCTGATTGGTCGAGCGCATCCAGCTCCCCCCATCTTTGAGGAAAAAAAGATTGATCTTTGCAAATCTCTTTGATTGGTGAGGTGTTAGGGGAGATAAGGAGATCCGACTGGGTTAGCCGCGCGCAGTAATAAGTTGCTTGCTGATCCTATCTCGCGTGTCTTCGCCCTGTCACAGTTCTGTAATCTCTCTCCCTTCCTTCTATTTCTCACACGTGCATACACACCAGGGCTGTAAAAACCCATCAGGAGAAGCTGATGGGCACCAGTGACATGCTGCTGACTATCACAGAACATCATATAGACTTTCTCATAAGTTTCTTAATGTTTTTTGCTTATTTAAAAAAAGGCGGTCATGTTACAACCAATTATAAGCAAGCAAAAATTGTGTTTAAGTAAATCACTTACACTGGAAGTGTACCAGATGTAGCAGTATATTGTACAATGTCTCAGTAAGGGAATATCTATTTTTTTAACTGCTATTATGAATTTTTAGGGCAATTAACATTGTTACATTGTATATAAGGATCAAATGTTGGAATTACATCAGTAATGCATAACCTGTTAAGTGTGCCTGCTAAGTTTGTCCATACAGAACAGCAGTTCCTCAGTTTATGCAGTTTTGCAGCTCAAATGACACACATTTTGGCTGTAATGGCTTAATGAACAGAGTTTTCTTTCTTGCGAAGAAAATATTTATTATAACACAAAGTTGGGATGGAACATATTGGAGGGCTTGTTCCATCACTCTCTTTTCACAAATAGCCATTAACTTTGATGGCGTTTATGATTTGCTACCTGATGCTGCCTGTCAGAGACTGGTAGTGTTTTTGATCAGTTTTAATTTAAAGAGACTTTAATTTAAAAAAAAAATTAAACTAGTGTATATGCCAAAAGTGGAATTTGTCAACTTTAAGCACCACTAAAGCTAACAGACTAAGTCACAAAGCATCAGTTTTGATTTAATGCGGCCTAAAACTAGTATTTTTCTTGTCATTATTATTGTTGCATTAGCACAAACACACAACCGAACAATCCCTTGTAATTGGACTCAATGTAGTACATTTGAAAAAGTTCTTCTCTCTCAAATGTTGAAATGATGCTGGATTCATCTTTTAGGGGCTCATCACAAAAGTCCTTTTGTTCTTTGTCGTAGACGATGGAACAAAGCGCCATCCTGCTTTCAAAAGAGCTCTGAATCATTGGAGAGAGTGCTATGTAATTTAAACCAGACCTATTCATATCTGATAGATAATACAAAAACTATCAACACAAAGACAGCAGCCCACTTTTCTCTATCAGAAAGCTTTAATGTGTGCCTACACACTAACAGTTCCATATTCCTTTAGATCATTTGACAATATGTGTGTGTGTGTGTGTTTGTGTGTGCGTGCACACTTGCACAAGGCTGTTACACACTCACCTGAAAACAATGAGTGTGTGTGCACATGTGTGCATTTATGCTTATGTGCGTGCCCTATTGCTGATTGTTGAGGGTTCACAATTCTACAGAATTACTCTGGCTGAGAACATCTTACTTTTGTCTACCATTACCTGTAAAAGCCCATGTGTTTCGGCTTTTGTATTAGCTATATCTGTATAAATGTCTACTGTATGAAATCCCTTTATGATTCTGTGTTGGATATATCAGAGGGCCAGGGACCCTTCTTGTCTTTCACAATTTGAAATCTAATTAATCTGCAAAGTTTTTCTCAGCTACTAACCTTCCTCTTTGTCGCTTGCCAGCACAGCCCCACTTAGTGTTAGACCAGTTTTAAGTGTGTGTTGTGGTGTGTGTTGTGGTGTGTGTTGTGGTGTGTGTTGTGGTGTGTGTTGTGGTGTGTGTTGTGGTGTGTTGTGTGTGTGTGGTGTGGTGTNAGTGTTAGACCAGTTTTAAGTGTGTGTTGTGGTGTGTGTTGTGTGTGTGTTGTGGTGTGTGTTGTGGTGTGGTGTGTGTTGTGGTGTGGTGTGGTGTGTGTTGTGGTGTGTGGTGTGGTGTGTGTGGTGGTGTGTGTTGTGGTGTGGTGGTGTGTGTTGTGGTGTGTGTGTTGTGGTGTGTGTGTTGTGGTGTGTGTGTTGTGGTGTGTGTGTTGTGGTGTGTGTGTGTTTGTGTGAGGGCAGGTAGGCAGACAGACTGACTGACCATGAGGCTTGAAGTATAATTGTTCCCTGCGGTCAAGGTTTGTCGATATTTCCTCTGCGGCTGTGTCAGATGTGTGACACAGTCCTGTCTTTATCTTTCCCTCACCTGAATGCCACTTCTTTTCTTTCGCACACATGCACACACTTTCCGTTTCTCTCTTGGTGCTTGTCAAATTGTTTTCTTGTTCTCTCTCCACCCGTGAATTGGCACAGGAGACATCAGTAGCGAAAGGCCCTAGCCAAAGGTGATTGTTTCTCAGTGCTTGCACGGATTTTGTTGTCAACTTTCCAACTGAGCTTTTAAAATGGAAATTGCACTGAATCGTTTACTCGTTTGATTCACCTCAAGGCCACGAACCAGTTTGTTCAAAATATTTCAGCACGAAAACCAAATAGCGCCTGTATATTCACAATAACGCCTGTACGTTTCGCATGACACCACAAAAATGAATGTATGTGACGATATCAGCACCATCTGGGACTGACCGCAGCAAATGCTGTACCAGCGCATACATATGTAAACTAAAGTCACATGTTCTGTATTCAGGTAGTAGTCAGAGCCACGCACACATACACAGAGCCCTGCTGTGTGTGTTCTCGTCAGAAGGCTGTAAATAACCTAAGCAGCAGATGGCAAACCAGACCAGCTTCACTTTCAGATGAACTGCAAGCGAATAGACGGTGTGTTTGTCCTTGTGTCTGTGGTGGCTCTTCCTCTCTTTTGATCCAATAATATATCATGATCAGAAGTGATTTTGGCTCTGTCTCTCAGATGGCATTGAGTTGTAACTGTAATTGGTCTGCATGCTGTTACTCTGTGTCAGCCGACATTCTATAATTGCTTCAAGAGAATTTTGCTACTAACAAATACATCACACATAGCCAGAGGCAGTAAACTCTGTGGAAGCTGAAGACCATGTTACCCCTAATCCACAAAATAGTGTTGGTACCAGAGCAGATTAAAGCTCAAGACTGGTAACCAGAAGGCTGCTGGTTGCCATGAGTCATCACTGTTGTGCCTTGAGCAAGAAAGTTTTCTCATTGATGATATTGCTAGTCAGAATTCTAACTGTTCTGACTGCATGGCAATACATTTCTCAATAAGTTTTTAGTTTGTATCTCTTCTGCGTATGGATTTCTGATATGGATTTTGTATTGATTCAGACCTTTTCTCAAACGCAGGAAAGTTCCGCTGTACCTTCTGTCAAACGGAGGTAGAGGAGGACGAATCGGCTGTGCCAAAGAAAGATGCCCGCACTCTGGTGGCACGCTTCAATGAGCAGATAGAGCCCATCTACGTATTGCTACGAGAGACGGAGGACATCAACTTGTCCCATGACCTCTTGGAGCCAGAACCATCTGAAATCCCAGCCCTGAAACAGAGGTGAGCCTCTCCCATTCGGTCATAGTAGCCATGTGCAACTGGCAAAGTGTTTGTGTGTGTGTGTGCACTTCTTATACTGTCGTAATTGTCATAATTGCCCAGTTGAACTTGGGCACATGTCAACATAACAGTTAGGCAGTTACCAACTTCTCAGTAACCCAAATCCACCTCTGCTGCTGTCCACAGTCGCGAGCGGGCCGGCCAGTCTGCGGCAGGAGCCGGTGCCGGGGTATCTGCGCGGGACACATGGAGGACCAAGGGCACGTCATATGACCTCTACACTCAGAATGTGGTCATCAACATGGAAGACCAGGAGACTCAGTCTGGTCAGACAGCTGAGGGCAAACCCAAAGAGAGGCCCGTATGGCTGACAGAAAGCACTGTGCAGGGAGCGTACAGTGAGACAGATGCCCTAAAGCACGGTGAGTCATATCAGATGCATTGTATCATAAACGATGGTAATTTGATGACAGCCTATTACCAAAATTGTTATGAATTTCATGATTGGCCTTTTTGTTATTCTTCATGTTCGTGCTCCCTGTGCCTCGCTTAAAAAGTCAGATGCCTGAAGGTTCTGATTGGTTAAAAGGGAGAGTTCGCCCCCAAAATGAAAATTGTCATCATTTTCTCCTCTGTCATTACCATTATGTCATTTCTAATCTGACATAATTTTTTTTTAGCTGTGTAACATGTAGCAAAATGTGCTGTATGTGTAAATGTGTATAAAACTGCTCAGTTATGGGGGACCATGATGCCTAGGTCCAGAAAGGGCAAAAAGAGTGACATAAAAGTAGTCCATTTGACTTTAAGTTCCAGGTCTTTAAAAGCCATAGATTGTGTGAGGAACAGACCAAAATTCTATATTACTGGAGGCAGAGTGCACTCAGAATCATATGAGAAAAAAATGAGAACTAGGACGGAAGGCTTTTCGGTGAATAATGATTTTAATTAAAGTCTGTTCCTCACACAAAGAGGACTTCAGGAATCCAGAGTGACTTACTGTACATTTCGTACAGGTTTAGTTTCCCTGGAGCAACCTGATGTTAAATGTCAGGGCTCAAACCTACAACTTCATGGTTATTTGCCCTGATCTTAAACCACTAGACCACTAACTCCTAAATCTGCCAAGACCACTGCTTCCCAACCCTGTACTAAAGCCCTGCCGGACTGGCTTGAGAAACACTGGCCTAGGCCATAACCATGAAACATTTGGGAACATTATTTATGTCTATAAAATTTAGATAAATGAATGATTAGTCATTTACATTTAGGCATTTGGCAGACGCTTTTATCCAAAGCGACTTACATTGCATTATACTACACATTGATCACTATACATTGAGTATGTGCAATCCCTGGGATCGAACCCATGACCTTGGCGTTGTTAACGCCATGCTCTAACCACTGAGCTACAGGAAAGCTGTAGTCATTGTGCCTCATATTTTTAAAGGAGTCAGAATCAAACATTAAAAGGTGTTTTAATACTGCATCAATACTGCGTCTATTGGCCCTCTCTCATGTTTTGGCCAGAATTTGTCCTGACTTGTTTATTTTCCCCTAATTTTTCCACACCAGCTGGCGAGGACTCCATAGCCTCCCAGGAGAGCATGACTGGACGAGAAGGCGCGCAGGATGAGAACGAGGAAGTGATGCTGGCTCTCCTCATTCATGAAAAGAGGAGCGGAGCTGGACCAGGAGGTGCCGTCATCTCCAAACCGACCGTTCCCGCAGCTAATGCCAGCGACTCCGACAGTGATACGAGCGAATCCGATGAGGATTCTCCACCCCAGATTCCGGCCCACTCATTGCATAATCCCACTGGTTTGCGGCCAGGTAGACAAGAGGAAGAGGACGACGAAGATGATGATGATGAGTTCGAGGAGATTGGAGATGACCATATGGTTATGGTCGGTGGAAGGCCCTTCTCCTACAGGGAAGTGAGCCAGAGACCAGAGCTGGTGGAGCAGATGAGCGCTCAGGAGAAGGAGGCGTACATTAAGATGGGCCAGACCCTCTTCCAGGAGATGTACTTCTGAGTAGATCATTCCTCCAACAGCTATACCACACTGGCTCTTTCTGTATCCTTCTTCACAGGATACATTCTTGATCAGTCTCCTGCTTAATTTCAAACGGTGTTGTGTGGTGTGCCAGAGCTGAAAATTAGTGTTATACCATTAAACGTTTTTCAAACATTAAAGGTGCTCTTCGTCTGAAACAGTCACCCAACCCATTGCCATATTCACATAGCTACTCTCAAAACTACTCTGGTGCCAATGGACCAAAGGACTGTCTCTTCTCACGGTTGTAAACAAGAATATCATACACATTGGCAAACACGCCCACACCACTAGTTTTTCTGTAATCGGCTTTGGTTTGCGCATTTTGCAGTCTTGCCACATTCAGAGACTTCTGAGAGAATAACAGTGTTGCTGTATTGACCTGTGGGACAGTTTCACACAAAAGAAAAGCCCAGACAGAAGAGGTCCTAAGGCTCTTCTGACAAGATTAACATTTGAACGACAGCGAGAGCTCTGACAGACTCCCTTTTGGCTCGGTTTCTTAGCTCGAAGCTGCAGAGATATTTTTGCATCTCCTACGTTTTGCTTTTTTCCACCTCTCTTTTTCTCAACAGTATTTAGCAGGGCTTGATATTAAATGGAGTTATGAGATATGTTTGTCTAGAATGTGATAGCTTTCCTTTTTAAAGAAGAGATATGAGCACTTTCTTCTCTGATCTCTGAATAAATGGACTTTATTCACTTCAGTTTGTTTGTCCATGAGTGGAAAAAGGATGCGTTTTATTTTGCCATTTTGTTAGACCTTTAACAGCAATAAAAAGCAGAGCTTGAAGTCTTAACTCTGTGTATTCATCAATGTGTTTGTGTGTTTGTGCACGAGAAACACAACCTCAATGAAAGCTTTTGAGCTTTTCAAAAAAAGTCTAATCTGAATAAATATAAAAAACTGCTTGTCAAAAATGGATGCTTTCCATCATCAAGAATACATTCTTTAACATTTCAGTTTGTTTGGTTATTTTGGCCAGAAAGGAAAACAGTTCAGATTGGTTTTGCAATGGCTGCTTTTATACATCCAAAACCATTTGAAAGGAGCTCTTATGTGTGGGAATGTAATTGAATTGGGAACACAGTGGGCAGGGATGATGTTTGGTGCAGCTGTGGATGAGATGGTGCCGTGTTGACACGCAGCCAGAGAGAAAGGCAGCGGCGATGCTGTCACTTCACATTACAGGAGCAGCTCTGCATGAGTCCAGTATGGCTGTCTGCAGGTCGCAGTATTGGGCATGTCGAAAGGTTTACTATATTAGTGGAAAAGCCGCTGTGTGGAGCAATGAACAGAAAATCACTGAAACCACGAAACTACGTCGCTTTTCTTTGAAGAACTCTAAATATTAAAAAAAGATGGTGGTTAATAATGTCACGGCATTTATCTGCTTCATGACACAATATTTTGGCAAATTAAATAGTCGTGTCATTGCTTTGAAACATAAATACCGAGACGTATAAGTCCCAATGACTTTGCTTAGTGCATCATGGATGTTTGTCTGTTTTATTTTGTGATCTGTGTGTTGTATTTGGGATTTTTTGCTCGTAGTGCTTGAAATACAGCATGGTTAGCATTGATAATAACAGTAAAACTAGTTAGTGGATGTTATACATGAGTACATACATTTTTTAGGCATGCATATATTCACAATTTGTGTGCGTTCTGTTATATAAATGATGTCAATTAAGATTACAGAGCATGACTTTAAAAAACATTTAAGTACTACTGTTATTGATAATGTTACAAATTTTAATAATTGTATAGTTTGCCAAAATATGTATAAAACACAAGGAGCTCGGTGTGTAGAACACTGTGAATAATGAAAGCCCAGATATATATAGATTCTGTACATATGTACTCATACTCATATAATACTGCTCAGGGCTCGTGTTGTACTGTGGGAGTGTGTTATCCAAAAACAGGGAGCAGAAGTATTTAATTAAGCATTTAATTTTTTTTTTACAAGGAAACATTTCAACTGAAATGGCTTATGTCTGAACATCTGTTTAGCATATAAATGACTCTCAAATGAATAGAATTTTATTGGATTTTGCATATTTATGAATCTTGTATAATGCCGGATCACCTTGTTGCTACTTTCTCTTTGGCTGTTTTTATGTTCAACTAGACCTAGTTGCTTTTGCGAGTGACGCTGGCCCTTTAATAACCACGTTCACCACTCCTCACCTATTTTACTCTCTTTTTATAACCTCGGCTGTAAATGAAAGCCATCTATTTCTGAGATGGAAAATTCGGAGAACTCTCGATTATTTCTCTGTTTGTGAGGTCGAGCTGTCCTCTGGTTCACAGTTGTTAATTTATGTCGACCTAATGCAACAATACATCTTATACATACGTGACTATCTATAGAGTTGTTAGGAAATAATTCCAGATGGAGAGAAAACATGTATATGCAGGTCTGAATCAACAGCCGTCTTGTCAAGGGTCAATATCTCTTATTGGTTGATTTGCTTATTGGTTGATTAGTCCCGTTCTCCTCACTTTATTTGGTTTGTATCTTTTTAATGAAGAACACAAGAGAGAGATGAATTCATGAAGGTTATTTTTGGATCCAATGGCCTTCTCTATTCAATTAGGAAAGCGCACACACTGTCATCTGTCAGTCATTTAAAAGCCATTAGCCGCCTCCTGCGGCTGCTGCTGCTGCATGTGTCCAATCTGAACATGTTGCTCTTTAACTCACGGCTACTCTGTCATTAGTTACGGTGTATTGTTTACCTCTTTGTCTGTTTACTTCCAAGCACACTAATTAATGTTTCTTACATGGAAAGCTGTGGGTGAGCTGGAAATGGGTGTTCGGGGCTAACAGCTAGATAATTACATCACCACAAACACATTTCAAATATTTATGTCCACCTTTCTTTGTACGATACAAATCAGAACATAAACAGTACAGATGCATGTGTTGCAAGGAATTGGTAGCACAAAAGTGAGTTGTCTTTGTTTTGCAATTAGCCTTTGTTTTATGTACAGTCAAATACAGTTTTCTAAACTCTTAGGTGTGCTGTCTTTTCTTTTACTTTGTACTTGGTTATACGGTAACATTTCAAGCTTGTGCATTTTTGTGTGACTGACATTTTTGCTGTTCAAATTCTAAGCAACAGAAATATATTGTGAAAATATTAGCATACCTTACTGTGATCGTTTTTTTCATACTAACATATTGATAAATCTTTATTGCATATTTATCAGTCTCTCTTTCGTTCCTTATCTCTCTCTATTTATATGTAGATTTACAACTTTTGCAGAAGATGCAAATCTAGTTTAACATATGCAGTCAACAGTATCAAGTGCCTTTGCCAAACACCACAGCTGCCAAAAATGCCATTAAACCACAATCACTCTGTTTATGCAGCCAATGAGTGAGGATGCTACATGCACTTATCTGTTTGTTCTCTTTGTGGTAGGACTGAGGTTATTATGCTGAGGTTACTGTTGTAGAATGTTTATAAGGTAAAGATAACGGTTGTTTATGAGAGCCGTGGGGTGTTTGTGTGTGTCCATTTTTATGACCCACTTTTATTTGTATTGTGGTTTGTTCTTTGCACAAATTTACCAGAGGTGTGTTAAAAATGGAAGGGTCTGTCAATGTTGCCTCTGATAGTTCTCTGTACTTTGTGTTTGGGAGTGTGCGTGTTATTGCTCTCTCCCAGGAGTGTGTGTCTTTTAGAGTGTGTCACAACAACATGTCAGTGTGTCTCTGGTGAGGCACCCGCCGGCCAGCTGTGTGTCTGTGTGTGTGCTGTGACTTACACAGCCTGAGGGAAGAACTTTCTGCAGTATCATTCAGTGTTACATGCACACAAACACACTCAATGTCTGTCCTCTTTGAATTTAGCTCCTTCTCTCACGAGCTATTGCTGGTTTTACTATGTGCAGCGGCCTCAATTTATTTCAAATTATTTGGATGGTAAGATTGTTTTTAATTTAATATGACATTTGTTTTATATAGTTTGATAAACAGATAAGGTATACAGGGATGTGATGATGGTGCTTTTGGCTGACATGTTCTATAGGGCAATATTTCTGCCATTGTATTGGATGGCCACATGTCTGATGATATAGGGATATAGGTCTATAGGTATATACTTCACTTAAGCATACATTTTGTTTCAGCTGTTTCACACAAGCAAGCAGCACATCACTAAGTGCCCTAGCATGCACACATACTCTATGTGTGGCCTACGGGTTTTGCTTTTAGAAGAAGGTTTAGCTACTGTAAACCTCAATTTTCAGTTCCAGCAAGTGGGATAACTTTAAGGGGGGGGTTTGTTAGTAACCATGGCGATAGTACCCTGTGGTGCAAGTTATACTCAGGGATTAGTTTACAAACAGCACCACATTTTAGAGGATGTTGCGAATGTGTGTTTGCCTGTTTGAGAGAATCCATTAGGTATGGATGACAGATTGTTAACATTTTGATTATGATTCTAAAGCATTGTTTTAAGTTATATATAGCTCACAATCTTCAAAAATGTCTCGGGCTATCTATAGCTCACACATCTTCAAAATGTCCTTTTTTGTGTGTCTTCTTGTGTGTTCTAATTTTAAACTGGTTTTCTGGACTCTATAACTCGAATTAGGCTGTGGTACATGCTCAGAGATTAAGGTTATGATAAATGAACTTGTTTTCTGAAATATCCCCGACTGTCCCTTCAACATGCCTATGGTGATGTCATTATGTTGGCAGAGCATGCTCTCCTGGGACTCGAATTGTGCTCTGGGAGAAATGTTTTTCAATCATAAGCTTGCAGTTCCTGCTATTGGCTTCTAATAAGGGAACAAAACACCCTCTGAACAGGAAACACTATTAGGCTTGTTACCCACAGCACAATACATATGTGTGTATAAACACTGTATTCTGTCAACACAAACCGAGAATAATAAGATCGGAATACTAGCATATGGCCACTAGCGGTTATTATAAAAAAATAGTTTAAATATAAATAGTACAGTAAAAATTCAAACAGTGAATACAAACCATATGACCTCATTACCAGTATGAATAGGTCGTGACTAGTGGGCTAAAGCACTGAATGTTTTTTAATAGCTCCAGGTCTTATTTTTTACTTTTTGAAAAAATGGGTCTTTTTCATTCATTCTTTCTATGTGTGTGCTGCGTCTTCCCTCATCTGTCTTGTGTGTGTTTTAAATTGCAATGGCTTTTCTGTTGTGGTTAAATTATATCTGAAATGTTTGTAAGACTGTAGAACAGCAATGAGCTCATACTGAACTGTGGGCTAAAATTTGCATGTATTTATGCAGTGCTCTAGTTAAAACACGAGTAGTTATAAGGACAAAAAAATTGGGGGTGAATTTTACAATTGTTTCTAAGTCTTCCCTGGGTGATTATTAAATATGATACATTCATGTTGAGTTGACCAAAAGCAGTATAATGTTTGGTTTTAGATGGCTTATTAAAGCTAATAAAATTACACAGCCGTAAGAGAGGGTTTTATTGTCCTGTAAACATTGTTAATGTTCCAGAATTTACCAGTTTTGTATGTATATGTAAAGTAAAGGCTTTCATGTGCTCTCTTCAGTTATACCCTAATGTTAATTATTTATCAACGCCAGAAGGCCATGCATATGGTGAATAATTAGAAAATAACAAAAGTTGAAAGAATCAGCCTCCTCCAGATAGATGTAAAATGAATTACATTACATGTCTAAGGAAAACTGCATATTGTGCACACAGTATATAAACTAAAAACAACAGGACTAGTACGGTAGTATGAAATTATGATGTCCTGATCATAACCATAGAGATTAGAAGCATAGACAGCAATCTGGTAACCTCTTGTAGGTGGACTGATGTGATAAGCACAGTGATGCACGAGACACTCACTAGATGCGGACAGCATTTTAACTGAAGGAGTCCAAATTGCCCCTAATTCTCTACACTGTAAATATTACAGCCTCAGAAACACAAATTGGGCTACTGTCCAATCTATTTCTGCCACCAAAAGACAAACGCGTTATCAGTGCATGAAAGGCCACGTTTCATATTTTCTCTGTTTGGATCTAATCTGGCTGCCCTCATTAAGGTCTAATTGATGTCAGTGTGCAATTACGTGAGTCAGTGGAAACGGTGCTCATGTCGAGAGGAAGCACTAGACTCATGCTTTTGATGTCAAAGCTGATCTCTCCACTGAATGTCTCTGAAAGCAGCAGCTGCCCGCAGCTGAGCCATACTAATTGTTTTGATACCTCCTGTCAACTCATACTTGCTGTGTCTGAAAGATAGAAAGTACAAGAAAAGATGAGAAGGAAATGCTGGATATCAATTTCTGCAGTCGTGTCCACCCGGATCGTTCATCACGAGATGAGACTATTTCTGGTGTCATTTATTTATAAGTGCTGCATGTTTCCATTAAAATGTTCGAGTATATTGGCATTTTCGCGTAAGATCTTTTTAAAATGCATTTATGTGGCCGCTATTGTGAGAAAAAGGAAAACAACTGAAATGAATGGGAAATGAAATGTTTGAAAAGTAATTAGCTGATTACACCCTGCTGTCCTCAATAGGCTGAAAAGTTCATTCCGAATACTGTAATTACTTTCATTTATTTAGACATTTGAAAATATAATTTCTTACGGTCTCCCACAAGTCTTAATTTGCGGCCTAATGCGCAGAACGTGCTCTAGTTTGATTGAAGTATCACTCAATTATAACTCGCTGTTCATTTAACAATATCTACAATCCTATAATTTTGCAAAGCCAGAACTTTAACTGTGGTGAAGATTACTGTGCTTTCAGTAGCTTAAACTGGCCTAGAATAGATGGAAAGTCTTACGTCTCTGTCTGTATTTAGGTTAAGAAAAGTAAATAAAATCTGCTTGCCTTTATATCAAATTAAGAAAAGGCTGCTTTTCCAGTTTTTATTCAATATGCATAAGACAGTTAGTAAACAGTGGTTTGTGGGTATGCTGTGAGAAAGTGAGACTATGGATCCTATCCATACTAAGTATTTGAACACTTTACCAACAAGCTATTGCATTAAATAGTGTGTGTTTAATTATGCATACAGCCAAAATGTGTACCGTAGGGTGTCCTTTGGTGTTGGGAACCACTGATCGAACCTGTCTGTCCAACACAATGTTCTTTATCTCTCTCTAAGACTAGTACAATCAATCAGTCGATCAACTGATTCATTGATCAAGCAATTGAACGCTCCCCCCATCGATCAATACAGTAATCAGTGGGGCTTTCACACATCAGGTAAAGGGATCAGTAAATAAAGAACCTCATTACAGTCGACGTCACACAAGTGAATAAGTTGATCTGTGGAATTGTGTAACTTAAAGCCACATTTCCTCATATTACACTTTCATTTCTGAACCTGCTACGAGAGTCACATATAAAACATACACATACAGACACGCCTGGCTGCTGGCACGTGCATGTGTGACCCCGCCCCTGATTTATGGCTGGGCAACTGAAGGTGGTGCTGTGGTTAATGTGATTTATATGTTCCAAGAGCCACACCTTTTCTAGTTAGAGGTCAGCCATGCGGTAAGACTGTTTAGGATTATCGTCTGTTTAACCGTGACCTCTAAAACGGTAAGCTGTAAAGCAGGCACCAGGGTTACAGTAAAAACGGATGTAATGCAGTGCTGTGTAGGAAGGAAGAGAGCACCAAAAACTGATTTTCTTGGAATAAATTTGAAGTGCAGCTGTCTCCCAACCTTACCAGCAATTAAAGAAAAACTTTGAAAATAAATTATAAGTAGTCGTATTCTTCGAAATGTCAAACATTGATGGATAACCAGCAGATTAGCTGTTAGCTGATGCTAAGCAATATGCATACGACTGCTCTTCCATAGTGAACAGGAAGATAGTTCAGTTTGATTTAATGTATGACAGCGCAATAAGATTATCATGTTTTATATATGCTAAAATCCAGTAAAAGCACATCCGCTCAGAGGGGAAGAAAAAAGATAAACGTCACTTATGTGTAATGGATTCCCCAGCGCTGTACTGAGACGCCCAAAGGGATAAAACTGACAAGAGCAAAGCAAGTGCTGCAATGTGGCAGTTTTGGTATATGGAGAATCAAAATGAAATTATGGAACACAAAATGCTGTATTTTGGGCTTACTAGCTAAGTTAGGTTTTACTTTCAAGTACAAAATTGCTTACAATTTGTAGATTTGACTAATACATTTGGATTTCTGCAGTAGAAGATTAATGATTTGCAATTGCTGATTGTCTGCATTTGTTTCAGCAGAACATCATTCTGCTCTCTGCTTTAAATCTTGACACTGTCCCTTTTCAATTAAATGATATATGGAAAAAAAATTAAAGGATGAAGAAAAACAGCAGACAAAATTAAAGGAACAGTTCACCACAAAATGAAAAATTACAAACCCATATGTTTTATCTTCCATGAAACATATAAAAGTACATATATTCTGAGTTTTGTAGTGACATGGGGTAGTTTTGCGCAAAGAAAAGAAATCACAATGGCTTCACAGTGACAAAGGAGCTACTGTGTGTTACCAATAAATCTCTCTTTCCATCAGTCACTTAAGATCTGAAAGGGTCAATTAAGGTTAAGATTTAACACACGGTGTTTAGTACTTCTCAGCATGTCTTTGCGGCAGTTCTGTGATCCAAACCTGATGTATTTCACATTGGTTCTAGTATGCAAAACGTGAGCAGAATTAATTTGTATATTGTTTATAAATCTATATAAAATTCCTGTTAAAAGTGCTATTTAATTACGACATTTTGTGTACAAATATTTTTTACATATAGTTTAAACAGAAAATCGTTCTGCTATATGAAAAACATCTATAATCACAAATTGCCTCATACCCTGCTTAAAAATAATGCCTTAAATGCAATAAATAGTAGTAATACACTAAACAAAACATTATGTGTAATATTAGTGTTAATTTAAAGGTAAACGTATTTATAAAAGCAAAAATGTGAAACAACACAATACAGATGTTTGATCAAGTGCATCAAGTGTCTTTCTCCATTTTGTGTGCGTGTGTCAGCACAACTGCTGTGCTAATTCACACTGTGTAATGCACACAATCCYTCTCTGTAGAGCGAGAAAAAACTCAATTGAAAGAGGGAGGGCGGGTGGGGGTGGGGTGGGGTCTGGGCGATCCGGTGTGGCTTCGTTCCACTGTCATGTTGATTTTTCTCCAGTAATTCTATTCAGAAATCAAATGTACCAAAGGATATAATAATAACAGATGTCCTCATTTTCCTTCATCTCCATATAATCTTCTCATAACATCTCCCTTACTGGGACACAAGCCATTTATAATTATCATAATTATGTTAATGATGATGATGTTAATAGTGACATGGATGAAGATAATAACGTTGCGCTGGATGAAGATATGAGTGTTATAATCATATTCGTGTCATGTAAATACACATCTTGGAATAAAAATGGTACCTTGCAAAGCTTTGCTACCGATGGGCTCGTCTCCTCTCATCGCCTTCAGTGTGTGTATAGAATATTGTATCCCACAATGCAATGTGCTTGACTTCACTCTGTACTTGATAAAAGTTTGATGAAATAACCATTTTAGTTTAATTTGTTATTTAATTTTTTTATAAACATTGTCTCAACATTGTTTATTGTCACATAACACAAATACTATTTGAAAAAAGTGCATTTAGAATCAACGGTAATGAATTGGACCTCTTAGAGAGTTTTAATCTTTGAGAATTGCTCCCTTGCTTCCTTCGGCTCACACAGGTGAGCTGCTACTAAGGAGGTTAATTTGAACTGTGTTGTAAAGGGCAGTGAAGGAAGCAAGAAGCTGTGTATGGATGCAAGAAATGAGGTACCCACAGAGATTTGGGCAGCCCAGTCATTTATACAGACCAGAGAAGTCTTGTGTGGAGACATTGCTCATCTTACCGCCCCTGCTGCTTCTTTTAAAATGCCTTCCGTTGATTGTTAATCGTCCTCAGCAGTTGGGATTTTCTCATCCTGGTGTACCATGTCTGTTTGGTTTTGGCTGGCCAGGCTAATGCTAACCTGTACATAGTGCCACAGTACAATGTTATTTTCGTGTGTATAGCCTCTGTCACTTTAGAAGTCTGAGGCAGGAATTCACGAAGAAGATTTTCCCTCACTGATTCAGCAGACCATCACGATCTGTCATGCTTTACTGAGACAGTACAGATTCTCTCCACGATGATTCAGGCACCTGAATCTGCTTTATAAATACAGAAAGTGTGTTCAGCTCCACTGTGTCCAGATATACGTCCAGTTCCAATGCTCATCTCATAAAGCACAGTCTATTATAAGTATTGTTTGCGTAGCAAGGTAGCGTGTTAGAATAAAGAGTAACAATGATTTGAATGGCAATGTATTTATAAATGCATGATGCAGTACTAGATACAGTTAGTGCATAAGACACAGGTTTTGCTTTAAAATACGGTGTGCAAAAATAGCGCAACTGTTGCATAAATTCACCTGGAGTGTTTATTTGATAATTTGATGAGCTAATTCGAGTTGCACCATCTATCGTATGCGTCTGGAGATGAGTTTGTTTACGTTCTGGCAACAAAACACACAGCCAAACACACTGTCACGTGATCACCCTCATGTTTTGCATAAAGCAGATGTAAATTTTATAAATTAGGGCCCGTGTAATGGCTTTATGAGGCTGTGAGTCATTGGCACGAAATGACAGTAACACAAAGAGCAATGATCTTGGAATAGCTCCTCTAAAATAAGCCGTCGCCTCCCACTTAGCCCTCTAGCTTTTAGAATTACAAATCGTTACATGATTTTCCTGTAAAAAACTGAAGCTTACTATGAAATACATGCTTGCTCTGCCAGACCTGGTCTTTCAGTTTAACACACAAATGTAAGTGATAAGAAACATAATCTGGATCAATATTCGCTATCTCAGTCCTCTGCGATCGTATAGCACTGGCCACGTCTCACTGGTAACCATGATTATTGTTATTTTGCAATTGGTCTTTGTTGTGTGTTTTTAAGGTGTTTGTCATTCATTGCCTTGATCTGAATAAAATATTTCTTTACAATCTATTCTCATGTGTATTTTTTGCACCAAGATGGAACGCATTCTGCCATGCTAATTGAAAAGGGGCAGGCTCTCATTACCCTCTCCTCCCAGCCAGCCAGGCGGGCTGATAAAGGCAGGCATGCGTTTACCCGCCCATTTATATGCAAATCAAAAAAATCCCCCAAGGGATGAGTGTGTCCCTTCCCTCAGTGCCTTCACTGCCATTGTTACTCAATTACTGTTGCAACCTATGTAAATTCTAAGTCGATTACAAGTGCCCCTTACCTGTCTGTGAGTTGGACCCACTGAAAGACTTCTCTTTGCTGGATAAATGAGACTTCATCGGTTGTCCTAAATGACGATTAAGGGCTTGGGGGCGCTGATGTAATGGAAGCGGGGTAATAATGCAGGAAGGAAAATTCACCTAATCAATTGTTGTCTGTGGACCACAGAAAATTTGATCTAATTAGATTAAGGATTGCTGGGTCTGACAGAGCTGTCTGAGATTCAGCTGTGGACAGCAGAGGTGGGTAGAGAAGGACTATGTTGGCTAAATAATTATGTCTTATAAGCATTACTTTTCATTTTTGGTTATTCTTTCGTAAATTAAATGGAAATTAGCCTTTAGTAGACATGTCTGTTAGCTTTGGAGCAATCTACATGCTAGTGTGCTTCTACAAAAGACAATTAAACAACTTTAAAACTTTAACTCACCCAGAATAAACTGTATAAACATTTGTGTTTAGTTTCATGCTCGCTAGACCCAAATATCACCTAACAAAAAACTGTGGTTCATGGCTGAGACATAAACAAAGGCATATAGAACAAGTCACATTCAAACAAATATGAACTTGCAATGTCGTGATCCGTCATGACACATGTAACACCAATAAAGTTATTGACATCAGACCTGCCACAACACATCCTGAGTCACACACACATACACATATACTCTCTTGGACTTGGGTGCTGGTATGATTGTTAGGCAGGTATTTTAAGCCACTGATACTTTCTGTGCGCACAAGTGACTGAGGCTCGGGTGAGTCACCCTGGTGACAATTGGATAGTGACACAAATTCTGTTATGACAGGGAGAGGAAATCCACCCCATCACCCCGCTGAGACTTATCACAATGACATCAGAAACAAGCAGCCCTGACTTTGCCATCATTCTTTTCAGCTGTATAAGGAATCAATATAGATTGTCTAAACATTATGGGAGGCTGAGTCAGCTAACAATTTTAGGTTGTAAAAATGTTTTCCTAACATTTACATTAAAGAGCAAAAACGTTAAAATGTTATTTTAAAAGTTCTAGGAACATTGAAGATGTACAGTTTTTTGGATGTTGTTTTAATATTATTGCCCGGTTATTATTATTATTAACTTTTTTAATTCTGTAACTTTTTTAAAAAGTTCCACTAACAACTTATATGATATATAACATTTGAAACGTTACTGCAAGAAGGTTTTTGATAACTTGGAGAGAACTTTTAGAGTATGCTAGTCAATGTTCTAAGAACGTTTTCTGATAGCTTGGGAATTACGCAGGTGATTTAGAGTCAGTGAATTGATGTTCAGGTTTAAAAATGTGAGGAAAAGTTCTTTGTTCTTTACACTGGTTTAATTGTTTAGATAAAAAATTACACTACAGATTTTTTCCTCACATATTTTCAGGCATTAGCCTCATTTAAAAACATCGACCCCAGTCGGTATTTGGGCAATTAGGCCACCCTTAATAATGCATAAATGCCATTACATTAGATAACACAAGACTTCTACAAATGATGCTATATTTTTTCTCAGAAATAACTTTACTTTTATTAGTCTTTTACTATCCTGCAATGACCTTTAGTCATTTTTAGTTTCTGAATAAAGTAATTTTCCTACAGGTTCACAAGTTGTGCAGGCAGAGTAAGCACAGATGCACTTTATCACATTAGCTTTGGACATGTTTATATAAAGTTTGACACCCAGATAATTGTGTCCAAATACTTTCTTCTGACTTCGGTCTCAGAACTAAGTGAGCTGCCTCATTGTCTTGCAGCATCCTCGATTCAATTTTAACACAGTTTGCTAAAACTAAAACAAGGTCCCAATTACATTTTTTAGATTATAAGAAACTTTTGCTTAACATTAATTAAGTAATAAAAATGTTTAAAATTTTGCATCGAAAGTCCAAAATAGATTGTTAAAAGAATGCTATTTGGAAGTCTAAATGTCCATTTTTCAGATGTTGTATTAACATTATAACACGGTTAACATTGTCCAAACTCTCTTTAAACTTCTTAAAACATTTCATCAGCTATTTAAGAAAATGGTTTTTGCAGCTTTCCTGTAGCTCAGTGGTTAGAGCATGGCGTTAACAACGCCAAGGTCATGGGTTTAATCCCAGGGTTTGCATGTACTCAGAAAGAATGTATAGTATAATGCCATGTAAGTCGCTTTGGATAAAAGCGTCTGCCAAATGCATAAATGTAAAGAAAAATAATTCTATGCTAATGTTTTTAGAACATCTGCCAATGACATAATGTTGAGAAGCGCTGTAAGAATGTTTTTTGATAACTTCGAGCAAACTTTTAAAAACATTTGTCAATATTCAGAGAACATTCTCTGTTAGCTGGGATATTTTAGGAGGCAGAAAAAGTTAGCAACAGCCTTCATTTCACAAACGCACCTATGGTTCCTTCAAATGCTGCCTCCATTAATATGTGGTCTGGTTTAAATTGTTTGGCTTTGTCTTGTAATGTGCAGTAAGGCACATATTAGGCACATCAGCGAGAGATGCAAGTGTTGTCAATGATTGTTTATGTGGGACTTTGATTCACTGCCAAAATGTAGCATTACGTTATTTGACAGGAAATGTCAAAGAAAGTCAACACAGCAAAGAACCCTTTCCCTTTTTAAATCACTGAGTGTAAAAGACCAATGCCAAAAAGGGACAACTTTGGAAGTCTATGGTTGTGACATCAAGTTGTTAAGAGGTCAGATGTCAGGTATCAGCACCTGTAAATATATTTTGTTGCATTCAGTCTCATTTTCATGCAAATTTTTTCCACCATCATGCTTTTCTCAGAACGATATCAGACTCTTGTCTGAAGCTGTATTTAAAATGAGCTCTTATTAGCATGTGTTCACTGATATATGTTGTGTGCTGTGAATATATATATATGTAAGGCATCTTCACAGGGCCCTGCAAATGAGAAGATAGAGCAGACTAATAGCGTGATATATGAATGGTCACATAAAGCTGTAGGTGGGAGTGGACCTCTTGACAGCTGTGGGTTTGAATTCAATCTATCTGAAGAAGTGCATTAGGCTCAGTGAAGATGAAGGTGGTGGGACTGCAGTGAAGTCCTTTGGCAGGGCTGTTGCCGCCGCCATTGTCACTAATTCAATCTTTCTGTGTTCACACTCATATTGATGAAAGCGGATGAAATGAATGGTTGGATCCTTTTCTATGTGTGTTTCATGTTTTGGGGCTTTCATGCTGGAAAAAAGAACATGATGAATAAGAGGCTGGAGCCAAAGACAGCTGTGGCAAACACAATGTCATCTGACCTTCACATATCATGTTATTAGCCTGTTGATTTACTGTCTTTAGTCCGAAACTCATTGAATAAAAACAACCTTTCTTTCTTTCTTTCTCTCCACCTTTTTTGTTTCCTTTCTACTTTCAACTGCCCAGTTTTTTTATCTGTCTGATTCTCTCATATTAATTTACTTTTTTATCTCCACACTTGTTTACAAAATGAAAAATTATATATTTATATATACATATATAAATATATATATATATCCATGATTTCATTTACTACATGTATTTTGCTTTGTTTTCATAATATACGTTTTTGCATATCCTGTCTTATCCTGTTTACAGAATTTTTGTTCTTCATCTGGCTATTTCTATCCTGCATTCATTTTTTCCTTATACCTTTATCCACTCGGATATCAGGTTTCTCTCCGTCTGAAACTTCCCTTCACCGCTGAGCTTTGAGTGACTGCTTTTTTCACCAAGAAAGTTTGAAAGCTGACTTAACACCAGAGGCTGAGAAAAACTACAAATAAAGCCTGGTCCAAAAACAGTACAGGCATGTAGGAGGAAAAATCAATAGTGCAGACAAACAAAAAGTAGCTGGAGGAGCCCCTGATCTGAGGTCAGCTGGAGGTGCATGTAAGGTTTGAAACACAAGAATGTATTCGTGTTCTGAAGGATAAAACTTTTGACTCATTTAATTATGCAGTTCCTTTTTAAAGAACAGCATTTTTTACATATGCATTTGGCAGACACTTGTATCCAAAGCAACTTACATTACATTATACTATACATTGTTTCTGAGTATGTACAATCCCTGAGATCGAACCCATGGCCTTGACACCATGGTCTAACCACTGAGCTACAGGAAAGCCTTGATGCTGGGTGATATAATAGGATTAATAAAGTCTCAATGAAAGACTCTTATAAAGTGGAACTGAATGAATAAGACTGACAACAATGACAAAAATAATCATGTAAACTTAAACTGTACTAGCTGCTTTGTAGTGTCACGTCACACAATGAAAACAGATGAAGTCACAAAATGAATCACAAACACTGACCAGATAAACATCAATACAGAACATCCTCACAGGAATATTAAAACCGCATCGAATGTGGTGACATTAGCAGCGAAGTGTTAGAACAATTGAAAAATTCCAGTCAAGACAAATGTTTGCCCTAATTGAAAAACAGCGGCTTCATTTTGAGTGATTGGCCTTTGAGAATGTCTTGATTGTAAGTGACGGGGCTGACGTTTATTGTGGGTGCTGAGCTGAAAAGGACAGTTACACAATGGATGCTGTCAAGGACCTGACAATTATATTTTTATAATTATATATTCCTCACACTAGGCCGCGAGTTAATTTATGACCCTGGGAGGCACATGTGGATGTGCTTCCTGGGGCAGGAAACTGAGCAGTGTGTCATTTTTTCATTGTCACTTCATGAAATCTGTAAAATGTAAATTATTGAATATTAAATGATTGATACTTTGAAGGTCTTTGTTAGAGTATGTTATTAAGTGAAAGAGGCACTTGCTGTACCCCGGGCTATACTTTTGCTGTACACTCATACACTTTGTGTGATGGGAAAAACAAGCTGTTTTGCATTTTTTTCCCAGTCTCTCTCTCTTGAACCCTGGTGGGGATGTACAATTAGGAAAAAAAATTTTTTAAACTTGGTTGACAAGCCTCTTATATCAGTATGGGTGTTTAATTTAAGACTTGCTGACAGTTCTGAACATACTGTGTGAAAAGCACCCCTGGTTTTGCCCCTATCTGAGCAGGTGTGAATGTGAAAGAGTTTGGCTGGTTTGTTAGTGTTGTCTCTGAGGATTTTACCTGGTCAAAATGTTCATAAAGTAGAAAATGAATGGATTTTTAGGGTAGAACTGGTGTTGAAAACTATAGTTTGCAGACCGTGTCAAACAAACGATAGAAACTGTATTCATGTGAATGAGGTACTCAAAACAGCCTGTCATTTACTGTAGCCTAAACATTTTATCCAGAGCAGCTCAGTACAATAATTGTACAGACCGTTTCTCCCTGAAGACACTTGGCATGAAGTGCCTTCTTCAAAGACACGGTCATGACAGCACACAAGTGGAGTCTCACTCACTTTTACCTCAGATCTGCAGGAGAACATTTACACCCCAAACAAAAGGTTACCCTTAACTTTTTCTTAACAAATGAGCAAAATACATCAATTTCATAACTGCTCGAAGAGGAATATTCATAGAGTCCTTCATTTGTAAATCAATTGACCTCCACCTGCACTGTCAATGGTCGGCCACATCATTTTGTATCAAGGTACTGCCCAATCAAAACGCTCTAACTGATTTGCGCTATGGGACACCTGGCGTGCTCACGATCCCTAATCCATGTTTGCAGGTTCGAGCGGGAAGATTAACGCAGTGGACCCGTCGTGCAGCACACACCCGTGCCGTTGTCTTGGCAGCTGGGTTATCTTGGATGCTGTTTACCCTGAGGGAGCGATGAAGAGGATTATTTCGCTTTTTTCTCACTTTCAAATCCTTTCAACAAAGGGATTTCTTCTGTAATACATCCACTAAGCAGCAGAGGGAGAAGGCCCCTACTGAGATCTTTTTGCAGCACTGCCACGCATGCCTCAGTCGTGATAGGCCACATCATAATACAACTAGGATAAGCAAGTTTATATGTTGTGTGCGATGATGTTTGGTCAATGTCACGCTGCATTGGGACAAAAAGCTGCGAGTGATGTACTGTAATGCTTAATCCTAACATAGATCAAGCTTACTGCATTCACATCATCGTTTTATTCATAGAGACACCAGGAAAAGAATGACCATAAACAAACATGTAGGCTACAAATGTTTGATTTGTACATCTCTCTATTAATGCTTTTATAATTGGATCATGGATTCTGTATAAATAATGTAATTTAATGTCAAAAAAAAGATGTGGGATGGCCACTGTTTGTATTTATTATTTTCATTAGTCCCAGAAAATCGGAGGTGTGCTGCAATAAAGATAAGAGAGTATATACATCTTGGCTTTCATGATGAAAAGTATATTTAATGAGGGAAAAATCAAATATGTGGCAGCCTATTAAGCTTATAACCTGTTAGATGTGGGAGAGTGATCTATAATTCCACAACCTATAAACATTCAAAGCAATGGACGGCTGAAAATGTCAAGATAAAAATACTAGAAAGTGTAACGTTTGTACCCTATAATCATGATAATTACGGTCGGTTCACCTAAGTTTGTCGCGTTGATCCCTGTTGAGATAAAGGGAGATGAGTGAACCAGACTGCAGCATAACAAGAATTAATCAATACAAATTAATTAAAGATAAAAACGCGGTTGTTTATATACTCACACACACACACACACACATATATATATATATAAATAATATACATATACATATTACTTTGTAGGGCTGGATTTTTATTATTTTCTTAACAAAGTGAGTCATTTTAAAGCAAATTTAGTTAGAGAAATTTATTTTGCATTTACTACATCCCCTTTACTAGGAATATATGACCACCACAAAACCATATTATTTTTAAAAAAATTACAGGAGCAACATCAGAATCGAAATCTCTGGAGACGATATCAACACGATGAGCAGATTTCAGGGGAAGAGGCTCAATGGTATGAACCGTGCCGAGGGGAGAGATGATGTAAGCGCTTATGTAATCTGCATCTGCGAGATGCACATCATAGCGCCCCCTGGAGGCCACAACTGTCTCACAGAAGAGTGATATTATAGACTGGATGGATGGAGTGTGGCCATAATCAGATAATAATAATTCTCCACTTCTGAAAAGGTGTCAACGGAAGTTTGTAGTATTGCGTTTTGTGTAAATATTTTGAGTTTAAAGACTAAATATGTAACATTCAAACGATCAGCATATGAGCACGACTAGCCTACCTCTGCCAAACATATATTCCACAATAAAAGACAGTCAGACTACATTCTTTCTCCACTTCTCAGACGCAGTCGTCTGATACGTACATTTAAATAAACCCAATCACAGCAACAGGTCTGCAAACGTGTACTGGTGCCAAGCTGGCTGCTAACTTATTATTGTTCAGTGCCCATAAATGAGGACGTGCTGTTTTGCTGTAAAAGTTTAGGTACAGTGTGGTTAAAATAGGCAATTTTCAAATGTGCTTTGTTTCCATGATGAATAAAAGTGTATTTGAATTACATATAGATATAGTTAACAACGTAGTAAGTATGGAGTAAAAGAACAATTGTGCAAATATTTAAAACACTGTTTCATTGTTTGCGATTCCTGAAGCACATGGTCCAATCACCGCCGCGGGAGGGAGGGAATAACACCAGGACCACGATATACAGTCCAATCAGAATGAAGAGAGGCGGGGTTTTTTTCCTTCGATGTTTCAGCACCTTGGAGAGCGGCTCGCACTCGACTGCGGGAAAGATTCTGGGTGCGGGCAGAGGGTCCTCGCCTCCTATCCTCCCAAATAACTCACCATAAAGAGAGAGAGTAATGAATTTCATAGAAATCTTTTTATCGTCGTGTAATATACTGTCAATGTAGGGCAGTTTATGATACATTTTCGACGTTGGTTTGTGGCTGCGCGCTGGTTCTGCAGCGTGCCTCTTCTGCGTCTGGAATCCCAAACAACAAACGTTCAACGTGACTTTTGGCTTGCTACTGAATCTCGCGGGAAAACAGGTGACAGTCAAAACTATTTCCAACTAAATCATACTTTATTATGTTCATGACATGGCTTCCGAGAATGTTGACAAGTTGCGCGCGATACCGTCCTGCATAAGTAACATGAAGTTTCCTACATCTTTACCAGCCTGATTCAGGCATTAATGCGCATGCACTAAACCTCTCCTCGTCTGAATGCCTAAATTCATCATTCACTTTTTGCGATCTTCAACCCTCTTTTGAAAGATGAGGCTCTTCTGCGACGTTTTGTATTGCACATAAATTCCTGAAAGAAAGAAAAAACGAGGAGCCAGCGGAGTTTTGCCGTCTGAATTCGTGCTGTGAAGCCGCATCATCTCCTATGCCGTTTTAAACGTCTCTACGGCACGCTTTGAGATTGTCCAAGAGAAACTTCGACAAAGTACACACACAAGGATAAAGATGAAGAAGTTCCGGAAGGTTTTAGACGGGCTGACGACTTCTTCACCTGTCAATCCCGGTGGATCTCCAGTGTACGGCAGTGCGGCCGGGACCCCCAGTACGGCACCAACACCGCGGGAGCTGGAGATTCAGGAAACGCTGATGTCAGAGCACTTCCAGATCTGTAAGGTGGGTGTCATTCTCTAATCTGCCGTAAAGGGCTCATCTATCATTGCATTAGAGATATGCAGCTACTTTTGGAGGCCTGTGCTGATCAATGCAGCTGTGTTAAGAACGGGGTGAATACACAATAATTGAAGCGCATCAACAGCCAGACACAACCTAAACAAACATACAGGCCACAGCACTAAAGCTACAGGTAAACCACATATAAATAACGCTTTATTAGTGAACTTTTTTCCCACATTATATAGTCCACCACTGTAAACAACACTTAACAGGGTTAAAACACAGTGATAAAAATGAACACGTCATAAGGTCCCAGATGACAGTTTAGGGGCTTCCTCGAACTTTCGTGGGCCTCAACACCACGTCTCTTAATCCTCTCACCTTTCATATTAAGATTATTAAATGGAAACTTTAACTTTATCTATCTATCTATCTATCTATCTATCTATCTATCTATCTATCTATCTATCATCTATCTATCTATGGGGAGAATATGATGATAAGGTTCAGGATTTCTTGGGATCTATTCTCTCCGCAGTGAAAGGGAATCGATGACATAACTGAGGTGTCTTAGGCTTACATAAAAGAAGTCAGAGAGCCTGCCGTAGTCTCCGGCTTATGTGATTTTCCTCAAGCTATTTTTAGACTTTTAAGGACCGACTGCAGCTGGACAGGGTGACGGAAACTGACTGCAGCGTGCATTCAGGATTTTGAAACGCAGGATTTTAAAATCTGGATTAAATTGTTTACTTTACAGCGGCTGTGTTTTGCTTACCAACACGTTCAATTAGGAATAAAGCGGCAAAGCAAGTAGTTTGATTGGAAGTGTATAGAAAGTACTGGAATGTGTCAAATATTGTGAAATATTTCCAGCGCAGCATATTCATTCACTGGATGCTCCGGCACACGCTTTGTTCCCACCGCGTAAAGTAAACGAACCGCGGTGTCGCTCAGCTCTCCCAGGGGAATATACGGCGACAGGCTTCCGCTGCTACGACCGCAAGCCGCGGTTATATTTACGTTCATAAATTTCTCTTTTATCCAAAGCGACTTGCAAACGACTTACACGAATAGAATATCTTATCAGATTGTACAAACATTCATTACCGATTGTACAAACATTCTAAAAACACATTGTTAGAAAAATAGCCACCTGGTTCTAGATGTCCATCTACCCTAATGTGAGTTCAGTACATCTTGTCAGGCCAGACGTACGTATAACCAAATCTAACCGCAAACCATCCACAAAAACCTGCTGTTACTGGACAAGAATCGTCTGATAATAATTATTTATTTACAATTTTGCTAATGTTTTGCTAATGAGTTTAATATTTGTGTCAGGACTTCAGAACAGGCCCTTTGAAGAAGGTAAATGCATTGCGCATGCGCACAGATGGTTGGTTGCACGCAATCGTCATGTTTACATAGTTAGTGATGGGAGTGATTTACCACTGCGTGAAGGAAGAGGTAGGTCAAAGGTAAACGTTTAAACGTTTCTTTTAAATGTATACGTAGACGTGTTTTTTACTCATATTGTTGTATTGCGGTGTGGAGCCTGTATAGAGGGCGAGTTTCTGAATACAGATGGTATACATTGAATACAGTGGTGTTGTTGGTGTTAATGCGTGCTGTAATATTTTGTACTGATTTTTCTGGACACTGAAAGTTTGTGAAAGTAAGGAATGAGCCATTTTCCAATCTAGTTTCATTGTTTGTAACCCGCTATCATTATAGTGCTTATATAATACATTTTGTTCATTTTGTGCCCCCCCCCCATCCCCACCCCCAACGGAATGGGTTAATTTAATTTTTCATTAGCGTTTTCCACCCTCTGTCTAAACAGAATTAAACAGACCTGTTTAATTATATAAACACCCTCTTTTGATTTCATAACTTCTGCACGATGTGAACTGGCGAACAGCACTTACCTATGCACTGTGCCCTGCGTGTCTAATACACAGTAGTAGCCTACGACAAGTTCTTAAATAATAGCCCCCTGCTTTACTTTTTGACAGACTCTGTACTGAAACACTTAAGAATGAACTTCATCATGAATGGCTGTGTCACGTTGGGTGAATAGGCATCATTAATGAATGTTAAACGTGAACCATACAAGAAAACAGTAACAGTAAATTATTATTGTATTATTGTAGACACTTGTATGGAGGATTCTGGGGCGGGGTGTTGCCTGAAACAGTACCCCAGAGACTTAGATCTGAAGTAGTTGGCTGAACGCCCTCTCACGAGCTCAAGAACAGACTGTGACACCCATTTCTGGTTATGATTACTCAAGTGAATCGTGGGTTTTGACAACAGCTTCCGTCATGGGCTGTCATGTTTCATGTTTGGTAGAATGTAGATCTCTCTCTGTCTCTCTGCTCAGTTCTGTTCATTTCTTGATTAATATGACATGCGCACAATAGTAGCAGGGTCAAAGGCGTAGTAGAAAAATACATTAACATTCGAATATTTTTACACAATGATGAAAGTGACATTATTTGTCAGATATGGTAACCCATACCCGAAATGTGACCTCTGCATTTAACCCATCACTGGTGAGGAGTGAACACACACACTGCAAGTCGTGAACACACACACACCCGGAGCAGTGGGCAGCACACTACTGCGCCCGGGGAGCAATTGGGGGTTAGGTGCCTTGCTCAAGGGCACTTCAGTTGCAACCCCCCCAGTGCTGAAATCGAACCAGCAACCTTCTGGTTACTAGCCCAACTCACTAACCAGTAGGCCACAACTGTCCATATAAAAAATGATGAAAGGTTAACAGAAAAGTTTTTGCTCAGCCTTTGCTAATTACGACAAGTTGATGATCCTTGTTTATGACACTGTACGGTTGTTGTTTTCTTCAGAGGGAAAGCTGCTGTGGTATTATTGTGTCAGTGGCGCTCTGTCAACAATGCTGGCTTCCTCTCTTCTGCTCTGAGACCACAGTGGCTGCACAGGCTGTGCTCTAGAGCAGTCTGTTCTGCCTGCATGTATCCTCATCTCTCAACAGGAAAGCTGTGCTCACTCA
>JAZGTJ010004474.1:0-30744 GCA_036877575.1 Botia almorhae
TCTGAAATGCTGCTGTGATTGTAACTGTGAGTCAGGGCTAATAATCTCATACAGCAGCATTATGAGCAGATCAGCACAGCCAGAACCCATCATCTGTGTCACTACAGCACAGATACAGCACAGATACAGCACAGATACAGCAGCATTATGAGCAGATTATCAGCACAGCTGCCGGCGTTGTGGCATTGGCAGTCTGTGACACCATCTGCGCACACAGCAACTGTGAAAACATTCCCAAAGAGACGCACATTCCTTTGACTCCTGCTTTTACTTACTGCACTTGAAAAGACAAGAAGCCTTGATTCATTATAAAACAAAATAAGAACAAAATGTTTGTAGGCAAAACCTTCAGCAAACGCACTTCAGTACAGTACAGTAAAGTACAGTAGACACTATAATACAGACAATCCAGTCTTTGTGTCTTTCAGTCCCTGAAGATCTGGTGAGCGTTTTCCTTTTCTGAACAGACACACGATTTGTACAGTATTGATATACTCACTCGACAGATACTGTAGACATATCTCATTAAAAAATCAGGTACATGTGTGAGCGTACAGTAACTTTTAAAAAAGGTTCATTTCTTTCTTACATGTTTATAGTCTAAAGAACATTTTCCACTACAAAGAAAATATCATTTGACTGAGATATTAATAAATAAAGAAAACGGCATGCTCAAAATACAAAAAAAATCTGTCAAGCAGTATAAACAGCCATATCTGAGCACTGTCTGCAGAGGTCACTGTCTGCAGAGGTCACTGTCTGCAGAGGTCACTGTCTGCAGAGGTCACTGTCTGCAGAGGTCACTGTCTGCAGAGGTCACTGTCTGCAGCTGCAGAGGTCACTGTCTGCAGCTGCAGCTCTGGTTGTGCAGGCAGCTTTCTTTAACAAAAAACTGCTTTTCATGTCTGAAATATAAAAGAGACTGTGATGTGTTTCTTGCATTTCTGATTAGTCATTGCCTTTGTCCTCCATCACACCTTCTTCTTGTTAGCCTTAATTTCTTTAAAAAAACCTTCATTTCTCCATGCTTCTGTAATTACACACCAGATCTGCTCTGCCTCACCATCAAACTCTCTGCAGGAGATCCACAACTGAGACTGAAAACAACAGAGACCACAATCAGAGCGGAGATCAGAACCAGTGCGGAGATCGGAACCAGAGCGGAGATCGGAACCAGAGCGGAGATCGGAACCAGTGCGGAGATCGGAACCAGTGCGGAGATCGGAACCAGTGCGGAGATCGGAACCAGTGCGGAGATCGGAACCAGTGCGGAGATCGGAACCAGAGCGGAGATCGGAACCAGTGCGGAGATCGGAACCAGAGCGGAGATCGAAATCATATAAACATTGTATTAAATTTATTGTAATTCAGGTAAACAGCCAAGAGCCTTTAATAAGGGGCACAGCACAGCATACCCTCCAAAACTATCTGTCACTCTGTTTAAAAAAGCAAGCAACATTGCATTGCTTTGTTCATCAGAACTGTGGCCAGATCTGTGCCAGTCATCTCTGGTAAACATTTATGTAATTTTAAACATTTTAGAATAAATAACATTAACCTGTTAAACAACTGACCATCCAAGAAGGAAGTTTTAATAAATACTCGATTTAATGAGCTCCACTCTTAACAGCAGTTCATTCTGCTGTCTACATGAGCTTTCTGCACACTGCGCTTTTCATCAGAATGAAACTGACACATGACACAGTAAGAGATGCAGAACCCACTGCAGGCACTGCAAGTGTGTGTGTGTGTGTATAATCTCTTTTAATACACTAAGTTGCCATGTTGCCTGGCAACTGTAGAGCTATACTAGAGTTAGACGAATAAACTCCACAACATGTCAGAAGGACTGGTTATAGTGATTATCACATCAGTACCACCTGCACGACTGAGTTTTCCACAAACTGACCATGGACCTGTGTTGTGGTTTAGGGCTCTTGTGACTGTACCTGGACCTGTAGCAGTCTCTGTGTTGTGGTTTAGGGCTCCACCTACCCACTGTAAGAGCAAGACCAGTAAGCAGTAAGAGAGGAGAGAGACTGATAAAGGGTGTTTAACAGTATAAAGAAGCTGGATAAAGATAGAAGACAGATGAACTGAAACAGAATAGAGGAAATGACACAGTATATCAGAAACGAAAGATTATTTCCAGATCTGATGTTTTACAGGAGTCTGAGATGTGTATTTAAAGGGTACAGTGCACATGAATATCATTAGTTAAAATAAAAACTTTATTCTGTTTACTTCAAAAACATGTCTGATTTTACTGTAGAAAAATGAAAGTGCATATTCTCCTAAAAAATCATTGAATCAAACTGTTACTACTCCACATACCTCTGAAACCATCTGTCTGGTGCCAGGTGGAAACCAGTAATAAGAACTAGAGGTTTTAATCAGTTTTAGTCAGTTCTAAAGAAACCATGAGTGGTTTTCAGCATGCCACTATGCGTACAGTAGCACCATGACTGTCTATGATATTATAATATCTCTATATGTAATCTCTATATAGCAGTCCATCACTAACTAAAGATAAGCACAGAGTGACCAGGAAGTGAAACATCTTAAGCAGACAGATGCTGTGTGACCCTGTGACTGGAGACATTTAAAAAAAGTGAATAAAGTCAACAGAACTATTAACATAACTTGAGATTATGATGGCAGTAAGTGTTTGATGTGTGACTGTTTTTTTATTTCAGTCATCATACTTCACAACAGACTCCTGGTTTCACTCCCACAATCCCCTGCACTGAAGCAATGTTGTCATGGCAACAGCAAAGCACTTGAAATGTGGGGTGGCTGGCTGGTGTTGTAAGGTTCTGAACGGTTTTGACGATTGCCATGGAAACCAAGCCCTGACCACAGTAGGGTGGACTGAAGCAGGAATGTTCTGCCATAGTTTCTACATACTTTGTTCTGGATGTCATACAAATGTCCAAAATACCACAGTACTAATTATTATAAACGGACATCTTGACAATTACACACTTTACATTGATATGATAGACTGGAATAAAGAGTAAGTGAATGAAATGCTCTCCGTCACACTCACACTGTGTGTACTTCTGTTTAGAATCAGGACACATTCCCAGCAGTGGACAGCAGTAACGTTGACATGTAACGTTCACTGTATGGAGATGTGTGCTGAAGATCAGAGACCTCTGCCATCTCACATCAGCACAATGAAGTGAATCTAACTCAGCTATTTCACTCTTTATGATGAACTATAACATCAAGTCTGTAAAACGACCAACCACAGTTTGTGTTTTTCTGTGATATATTTCAGGCAGGTAAATCTCTGAGAACAGAGGCCATCATGATGTGTGCGCAACATCACGTCAAAAATAAATAGCATCATATAATGAACATGTTTTCCTTCATCATCACTTCGGTGTTTCCAAGATCCTTCCGCCCACCCTGATCAGATGGTCCAAGAATAGATTATCAGTGATACATCTAAGGTTCAACTCTGCGCAGTTTCTTGCAGCTCTGTGCAAGTACCAACAATCTGTTAAAACTGCACCCTTATCGTCTGTGTTGAATCATAAGGGAGTTAAATTCTGTTTAGTCCCTGATGCACCTCACAGCTTATCTGAGAGTCAGTCCATGACATCACTTTCTAGAATTTCTAATGTGTCAGTGTCACCCAACACTCCAGATATACCAGAGAGAGAAGACAGAAGAACAACAACAAACGTTTTGTCCTAAATGAAAGTATATATGTAGACACACTTTACACTAGCATAAATGTGTTGAACAACATTTCTGCTTTACCTGGTTTAAAATATATCTGCACATACATTTGCCTGCCCTCAGTGGACTGTTTGATGTACACATGAGAGCTATAAAAACCTTTTATTTTCAAGGGGAGTTGCTAGGCCCAGCACTAAGTTTAGTTATTTATGGTTGCCAAGCAACATCATGACCTACAGCAGTAATATATAATTGATGTGTGGTCACAGGTGTATGCCTGTATCAGCTATTTTAAATCAGCTATGAATATGGCTCGCCCAGATTCCAAGAGTGAAAGAGTTTGTTGCTTCCTGTCTAGGAAACACTGTTATATACACTGTTAGTGTGATATAAAAACGTATATGGACCAGACAGGCTGTTATTATAATCAAAAGAGCAAATATGATCAGGTGCTCTCATCTCTAATGTCGGTCTTCTCCCACGTTCACTGCCACACAATAACTGCATCTAAAGTTTCACACACTTAGATCTGTGCTCTGATGACAGATGCGGTGTGTATCTTAACACTATGTGGTCCTGGAGATGAGACCTTCATCTGTTCTGGCTCCACTTTGATGAAAGTAAAACACAACTTGTGTGTTTCTTAAAGACAATATTCAGCGTTGGGAACCAGAGATAATGGGTTTCTGGCAAACAGCTGCAGACTGCAAAACTGTAGGATACTTTCAGCACCCAAGCAGTGAAAGTACAGAAGTACAGAGTACTTTTTTGTAAAGGTATACATTATATAAAGCAATGTTTCTGAGAGCACTTTTTTTGCATTTTCACAGAAGGGTAAATCTGCAGCTGAAATCACAACACTGTTGAGTGACGCTCGCAGTCTAATGCAGACAAAGTCCAGAACTGACAGTACGTGCTACTTAAGGGTGTGTGAGAAAAATATGACCTGCAAGTGGAGAGGTTTCTCAATCAATGCTCCTGCAATGGCAGCTGCTGGGGGCAGAAACCGCCTCAACTGCCCCACTGTGCTACAAACATTCTACATGTAGAGCAGGAGAGAAGCAGAACTCGACATCTCAGCATGTACACATAATGATGAGCATGTACTCTTCACTTCCAAAGACAGCGAGGAACATCTGATCGGGACAATATCTTTACGACATCATTTGATGAAGACTATAAATCACACAAATCACATATGATCAGCGAGTTAAAACAGCTCTGCATCCATCTTAATCTGCAGAAAAAAAACTCAGAGAAACGTCGGCTACAGTCAACAGTTTTATTCCCAGAATGCAGCCTGAAGGTCAGATCACAGATTCAATATCTGGTTGTTGGTAAAAACATGCAAATAAGTTACAATTTTGCCATTCTAACTTTTAATTGCTGACTGAGTCAGAATGTTTTTTTCAAACAATAAGAAAATAATTAAAATAATTAAAAAGATGAGAGCTCCTAAAGGTACCCAGACATATCCTACAATAGCTTGTGGGTAACAGACAAAAATTGCACTGAAAATCTGCTGTAGTTCTCAAAGTTAACAGTTGACAGCCCAGTTCTCGTCATGAGAAGAGCATTCTGGTAAACATTTCTGTTTGTATTACACAGAAGAAAGAAGACATACAGGTTTGGAAGCACATGAGGGCGAGTAAATGATGACAGAATGCTGGACTGACTAACCATTTAATATGATGAACGGGAATCTAAAATCCATGACAACAGCCCATGACAAAACTAGTCATGTCTGTACCTGGTCAGTTGAGTCTGTGTTCTTTTAGCATTGCAGTCAACAGCACAAAGCTGCCCGTGAGAGGAACACTACACCAGCTCTTGGTTTAGGAATGCTCTGGCTCTCAGCCATTGGAAATGAGATCCTTGTTTCAGCACTGCAGAATTCCTTCTCTGATACTCCAGGTTTCTGATCAATGACAGACTGCTGAGACAGCATGATGTTCACAGTCAACTCTAGAGAAGACATGTCTGTCAGCATCCCAGAACACATGACTCTTCAAACACAACAAGATGAAGAGACCCACCTTCATTTGAAAAATATTTCAATAGCATAAATGGACATGTCATGTATTATTTTTAAATACTATAACATCAAACAATACCAAGCTCTTTATGTGAAGTGTTTTTTACTGAGAAAGTACATTACAAGTTATGTCAAATCAAATATTACAAAACAAATATAAATAATATATTTTAATTATCTATTACCAGCAGCATTAGTATTATCATACCGTTTCATATATTAATATCAGCCAAACCTGCAGCAGAACACGCCAGAACATACATACATATATATCTATATATACTGTGATCTTATATCTTTGACACTGAAGTTTCATATATAAAATATTGGCCACACCTTAAACATTCGATGTCATAGAACAGCTCAGTGTTCTGATGAACGCCAACACAAACCACTAGCCGATTGTATGACCTCTGAGATATTAACAAACACGTGTATTTCTTACATCTGACAGGAAGTCATCGGTGCCTCTCATGAGAATACTGTAAATGCTCGCGCACGCGTCATTATTACATGCAACATGTAACGCGCGCTGCGGTCACGCGTACAGGACTGTAACCTTTAACCTTTACCAACTCTTCCTAATGAATGATTATAAATCAACACTTCAGGAGCCCACGAACACAACCACATCACTGTCAGTATATTAAATAACAGCGTTCACCCACCCTGAACACGTTTTCTTTTCCTGTTTGATCTTGAGTCAGTAAGACGAAACAATCATATTCGTCCTCCGGTAATCCATAAAGAAGATCGGATGCCCATGTAATCCAGTATATTGTGCGTCAGATTATTATTCCAGAACGCGAGTGGGATGTTATATGTCCATAAATATACACATTTATGCGAAAGACGTACACAAACATGGCAGAGATACAATAATGTCACACTGACAAACAGCGAAACATTTAAGGGACAGGAAGTGTCAGGTAGGTTTCTTTGATCTGACAGACAGGTGGACTGACTAATAATATTCATCGTGTGGACATAAACCCCGCCTACCGAGAAAGCGACAGCCAATTGCGTCGAAGCACCAGCTCTGTGGATTTTGAAGGGAGCGGGCAGGTGCATCTGACTGCCTGTCTGCCGTTCTACACATTCATTCCATCTGATTCAAATCTTAACTACATATCACACTCACAAATGATTCAAACAATCAACTTAATGCTGCAATAAAGCCAAATTAGGCGCCATAAGGACATATTGTTTAAATTACAAAGGAAAGTGCGTATGAGATTTATTCTGTTTTTTCTTTCACTTTCTTCAGTCTTTATCTTATTTGTTGTTTGCGTTTTTATTCTGTTCTATAACAGTTTTGTTTCTTAAAATATATAAATACATTTAATTCACCTCATTATAATCTTAGGTTATAATGAGTTTAATGAGATACGTTTCATATTTATAATGTACATTGCCTAAAATAAAAATGTACTATGATTCTCTGCAAAGACACTTTGTAAGAATTCTGCATAGCGGACTTACGTTGTTTATTAGTGAGAAAATGTTACTAATTTAGTGTTGACTAATGATCACGATTAACTGTAAATTGTTTATATTTCCTTGTAATGCAGAATACGTGATAATGTAGCAATGATAACCTGGCACAACACCAGCAAGCGGATATCAGTTTTCTATTTTGTTCAGTTCAGTATTAATGTCACTAAATAATTCCAGGCTGCCATCTAGTGGCAAAAGCAGCTTCCGTAACTAAATAGTTTCACTATACAAAAACATAAAACAAGACAATAAAAACATATTCATTTGAAAGGCAATTGCTCTTTGTGCAATCTCCATTACAAATAAAACATTTATTGCTAAACACATCTTTGTACAAATGTCACAATGTCTTACAAGTCCTTCTATAAGAAGAAACACAGGGAGGTACTGTAAGTGAAAAAGGGGCGAGAGAGGTTCTTACTCAACAGTTTATGACAGTCTAGTTGAGGTAGTGATCAGTCAAATACATCCAAAAGCTTTACCTGCCCATGAGGAAAATTTGATCACATATGTGACATATATGATATATTCTGCTTTAATAACCAGATTTGAACATGGCACAAAAACAAAATGACACTTTAACCACTTAAACAATTTCAATTTTCTAAAGCAGAAAATAAAACTGTATAAAATTCGGTTAATAAAAGAAGAAACAACAAAATGCATGGCAGAATACTTTAAAAAATGTTTAGTCTTGTGTGAACAAACAGAACACAAACACTATGTAATATAGTGTAAGGCAATGCTTACACTATATTACTGTATTAATGACTTATTTTTATCAGGTAAAATCAGACCAGACTTTCCTTTGGGAGGCATAACCTCGTTTATATTGTATGCATTCACCTGATTGTCACTTGTTTGTTTGTGTGAAGCGTACAGAATATTATAAATGCTTAAAATCTTAAAATAAATCATTTCAACACTGTCTGAAATGTTCTTTGAGTGCTGTAGCTATGGGTAATATTTAAAAAGCCCTATGTATTTAATCTCAATCTGTAATAACATTAGCTAACATTTGTTTTAATTAAGCATCATTTGTACCTAAACTCTTTTAACACATCTGAAAATTACAAAATAGCACAATGTCTGAGGTATTGTTGTGATAGAGGTTTGTGGATAACTGTATCATATATACACTCTAACACAAGTTCAACTAAAAACAGACATCTCACTGTTCATTTATGGCACACTCTGTACATTAATAAAACGTGTAAACATATAGCTGCTTTCAGTCTTTTACAGCCCTTGATGAAATATTAAACAAGTAAATCTTAAATAAGTAAAAAACAAGTAAATCTCAAGAATAAGATACTTCCCCATAATAAAGAAATATACTGTTTGCAGTTTTTAAGTAGCAAAAAGTTTTTATAGTAAAATGACTTTGAAAAATGACCTATCTGGCTTTTTCAATGGGTGTCAATGTTGTTTTGTAACCAACATACTTCAAAATATCTTTTGTGTTCCTCAGAAGCATAAAAGTCACACAGGTTTGGAAGGACATGAGGGTGAGATTTCATTGAGATTTACTAATAGACATTCTGAAATTCTTAATTTTTTGATATTATGGTACATTAGAATGTCTGTTGAGTATCACAAAGTTCTTGTCAACACTTCTTGCAGATGAAATGCCAGTGAGTCGGTGACTTTCACTAAAATCCACCTAATAAATCTGTTGACTTTTGGAGCAGAACTGGATTAGAACGTCTTAGAAGCTTTATGACTGAACCAATCCCTGTGAAATCAGATTCAAAGCACTTAACTACAGCTGAGAGTCCTGCAAACGTTTCAATGGCAGTTTAGATGAAAGCATACATTCATCATGTTTCATGCTGCATCACTACAGAATTCTAAACTTCAGTCTTCTGTTCAAAAACAAAATGTTTTTGTAATAAAGAGAAAATAAACTCATTCTCTGTAGCTGTACAGTGGCCCTGTGATGGTCTGCTAATGAACATTTGCATGCTAACATTTCCTAAATGTTTCCAGATACGTTCCTGTCTCAACACTAGCAGATTGGGGACTCAGACTCTATTCTGGCCCGTCGTGTCTGCTGGGCTTTAGCACAAGTGGAGGTATGACGGTTGAAACTGTCCCTCCACATGAAGCGTTTGGAGCACAGGCTGCATTCGTACGGTTTGATGCCTGTGTGAATCTTCATGTGTCCAACCAAATGATGCTTCATCTTGAAGCTTTTGCCACAAACGGCACAAGCAAATGGCCTCAAGCCCAGGTGCATGCTCATGTGCCGGTCCCTCTGGCTTTTGTGAGTAAAACTTTTGCCGCACTGACACGGATAGAGCTTATAAACCACAGAGGCAAACCCTGAGTGAGAGGTCTGTTCCTTTAGATCACCATCCATGTGAGCGGAGATCTCCTCATCTTGAGCAGCATCTGTACTTCCATCCAGCTGCAGTTTATCATTGGACATTGGGTTGGAGATCCCCTCTGCAGCCTGTGAGAAGTCCTCCATGGAGGTGCTGTAGAAGTCTGGGGATTCTTCTCTGTCTAGACACTCCTCCAGACGCCTCACCAGTTTCTCATCAAAACAATCCTCTACAGTGTTTGGTGTGCGACAGTTCTGATCTGAATCAGTGACGGTGGGCTCACTGCCAAACAGACCCCCGCAGGCCTCTCCACCTGACCTCTCTGCTTTTACATGCACTTTCTTCCTATGTCCCATGATGCTTGGAGGCACGTAGGCAGGTCTTGTGCACTGGTTTTCCGTAGCATTCGACTCACTGCTAGGATTATCTGGAGAAGAGCAGCTGGCACTTTGCAACGCTCCTGATCCCAAAGCAGGAATTAAAATCCGGTCATCACCTAGATCTTCCCCTTGACCTGAGGTCTGACTTATGTCCTCATTATCTGTGGCGTATTCGTCGCCTTTTGGAGATGACTCCTGTTCAAAAAGTGCACAGTTGTTGTTCTTGTTTGCCACCTCTAGTAGCTCTGTACATTTGTCAACCACATGCCACATCTGCAGGAAACTAGCGGCAGTGAGAAAGGCCACGACCTCTCCAGACGGCACAGAGAGCGCTCCAGTGTAGCAGGACAGGAGGAGCTGCTCAAAGACACACGGATGCATGACGTCAGGCAGCACCACGCGGGCGCTGTTCTTCAGCAGCACCTGATCACAGAAGTACGGCGAGCTGGCAGCCAGCACGGCGCGATGAGCCCGGAACGGTTGACCACTGATGGACACGATGAGGTCACACAGCTGACCCCTCTGACGCTGCTGGTTTAACTTCTTCAGGAGCGAGCAGGAAAAATCCGGGAACTCCACATGGAAAGGCTTCGCCCCCGTCTCCATAGTTACCTAGAATCTAAAAGTGCTGGAAAAAAGGTTAAATGGAGTGACCAAAATTATGTGCTATAACAGTAACTTACATAACCTACATACAGTAATAAATGACAACAAACGAAAGGAGGAACTTTAATACAACAATACAGCAAACATTACATCATATCGTTGGTCTAACCAGGTGACAGGAAGTGACAGAAATAATCTGAAAGTTTACATTTTTTACATTTATTGAGAATTTCAGATAAGCACTTAAAGACAACAGAACTGTTGATTATTGTTTTATTATCTTTTACGCTAGCGGCCTGTCGAAATTTATAACTCACTCCAAATGAGATCAGGCCAAACAGCTAACCGGCTAGTTAGCATCAACATATAAAGAACAGTCATGAGATTTTAACAGGCGACAGAAATAGCGCTTCAAAAAGAGATAAATGATCACAGTTTCCGCCTCAATAACGATAAGAAGTCGCTCGTCTTACCGTTTTATGCATCATTTCTGTCGGGTTCACAGAAAGCTAAACAGCCTCTTCTCTTCCGCGAGTCTGAGCGTAACGCACCGGTCGCGTCATCACGTACAAGTCGCGTGGCTCAGAGTGAAATGTAAACAAACACGCCTCCATACAGCCGACGGCCAGGTTTCAGACACTGTAACACCCAAACCAGTGACAAAAGATCTGTATTAAAGTATTATAATAGTTTTATAATATATCATTATATATTATTTTGTAATAATCAACACAGCTGAATAACATCACAGCATGTGATGGATTAGTTGAGGTGTGTGTGTGTGTGTGTGTGTGTGTGACGTGTTTAATTCATTATAATATTTGCTTTTGAAAAAAAGAAAAACTATTTAACTAACTTAATTCCCTAAATGTAATTATTAAAAGTAGATTTACAGGACAAAATAAAAAAGCAAACACAATATCTCCTGTAGGCGGTGCTAGAGGATAACTGCGGAAACAGACTAGCTTGGTAAACAAAATTGCATTTCTTATTACAATCTCATTAAATAACTTGTATAAGATGTATATTTTATATATACCTGTAGACTGTGGTTTAGAAAGGCTAGCAAAGAAACAAAAGTTATATACCATGTCCTTTTAAACAACACAGTGCAGTGAGATTCGATAGCAATAAAACCCCACAATACATGTGAAAGTTTATTCATAATGTACTGTACTCTAGACGTTCAGTGGAAGTCCCATGAAATATAAACATTGTGTTATAAAACTGCCCAGCTGTCAGAGTCTAACTGAGCTCATACTGAGTGATAATTCAGAGCTAAAGAAAACTAAGGGAAAACTAGTTTCATTAGTTTCATGTCATTATGTTCATCCATTTACTCAGAACCAAATATTTTAATAGGGTCATTTTTATTTCATGTAGCTGAATTTACATGAAAACTGTTAAGAACATGATGTGCTATGTTGCAAAGCCTTTAATTTATGCTTATTTCAAAAGGCATATGATTATTATTATTGTATTGTATTGTATTGTATACTATTTTAAAGGTGTTCCTGTAGCTCAACTGGTAGAGCATTGCTTTAGCAACACAAAAGCTGTCGGTTTGATTCCTAGGGTACACACACACTAATCAAATGTATACAGTAACAAAGTGCACTGTAAGTCACTTTGGATAAAAGCATCTGCCAAATGCATAAATGTAAAATAACAGTATGAAGAATTTAGTTAAAAAGTCTCAATTATCTATGAAGAAAAATCTACAAAAGGTTCCAGTTTCATGGCTAAAGAGATTATACAAAGAACAAATCGAGATTTTTATTGAAGTCTTGCACTTCTCCGATTTTTATTATTGGAGGACAGCACCCCATCGATCTCACATGTGCCTTTCTTAGTGTGACCTTAACAACTGAGCTCACAGCAACTCGTCTGCAGCTGAAGTCTACAGTTAAAAATGAGAGACAAAACTACACTGTCCACTTTTCTCCTGAGGAATTTCAGAAGAAAAGATTCTTAAATGAAGCATGAACTGAGAAGTCAATTTAATGTTTTGCCCCTGATTGAGCTGTTTTTACATTGGTGTTATCTGGTCTGAAGATTAATATTATTCCAATCATAATTTCTGAAGCTCAACAGCCTTTAAACAATAAAACTTTGATTGAGAGAAAACAAACGTGTGTCTATCATTTGCCATCTTCAGCAGTAAATCAATGTGGCCTGTCATCCTACTGAATCAATCTTATGATGGACACACTAACTGAGCACTGACAGAAAGCTCTATGAACTTCCATTACAGAGGGCAGGAAAGCACAATGGTGTATGATTAAATTCCTACCAGCAATCTCAACAATACTGACAGACAGCAGGTACAGTGTAAACTGTAGCATAATTTAGGAGAGAGAGCTTGCCAACAGTTAGCGTGCAGAGACCCTCAGACAGCTCTCACCAGCTGCTGTCCCCTGAACTCAATCACTGGAAGACTTAGAATGAAGAATTCAAGGATTTTAACTGTTTTTATTCCCAGACATATTTTAGTTGCATGTGCCGTTGCTTGAAATTTTACAAGATTTAATCTTAAATTTAAAATTACCTGATAAAAGTAAATTATTTAAACCTTTATATACTGTAAATGACCCCAATGCTAACAGACATGGACTAAAATCCATCATTTTGCTTTAATTTCTCTAAATATCAATACATACAGAAATGATCCCTTAGACAGATGGATCGGACAAACCCAACTTCAGGACTGGACTATTTCAATCAGCTGCACAGTGAGGACTCATCAGGCCTAATTGAGGGATTAAGTTCAGTTCTGGAGCTGATGGAGATCCAACAGGTGAGTCAGAGCTCTTGCCCAGCTGAGCATAGATTAAACCAGGGCAAAGGAGGTGGGGAATCACCTGTGTCTGTGGAATCAATAAGTCTGTCATCCCTGCTGATATTAACCGCGGTAATAGCTGAGGGCGATTAGGACCGCTTTCCTGGGTATTAACTGCATCTCTCATCCTCTGAGACCTGGGCCAAACCAAGGAGAACAAAAGCCTGTTTGATGCCACCTGGGGCCCCACGTCTCACGTGAATTTGAGGTGGAGATCGGCTCGGGTCGGGAATCTTAGAAACAAAGTAACTTGGAATGATGGAGGGCTTTGGCGAGGAGTGAACTGGAACTGAATGCGATTACTTTGGCGAATGCTCTCGTCAGAGCTTTGAGAAATGCTAAAGTAAGAAGAGACTGACCTGTGGGCAAGTCTTTTGTTCTCTCTTTCTTCTAGAGATACTTCAGTCAGTAGAAATGGTTAGAAGAATTCATTGTTCTCCTAGTCCACATCTAGCCAAGACACTGGAGCTGAGAACCCTTTATAGAGGAGATCAGAGAGGGGAACATCTGCAATGACCTAGAGAGGCCCTACTGGACCTACACTGACCCAACTGGACATACACTAACCCTACGAGACCTACACTGACCAAACTGGACATACATTGACCCAACTGGATATACACTGACCCAACTAGACATACACTTACACAACTGGACATACACTGACCCAACTGGACATATATTGACCCAACTAGACATACATTGACCCAACTGGACATACATTGACCCAACTGGACATATATTGACCCTACTCGACATACACTGACCTTATTTTATACCCCAATTATACATAATACCAAGTTACACAATTATTCAATAATTGATACTTTACTTCTTAAACGTGTGTTATAGTAAAATATATCTGTATTCTGTTTGTTTAATATGTTATGATTTTTCTCCATACATGGTAAGATAATTTGGCAACAGGATAACACTGCATTCATCTAACCAACTGTACCTATATTAATCATTTATTCAATCTCATCTAATCACAACATTTACTCAAGGGTTCACCCATAAACCTGTTTATCTGGCCTCACATCTTACAGTGAATTCAAAAACTCAAAAACAACCAAAGTCAAAGAACAGCCAAACAAAAGCAATCATCTTTTCATTAAACGAAAGCGTCCCCACCTGCTGGAGCAGACGGGATCTTTCATCTAAATTCCAGAGCTCAGCGTCAGACCCCCAGTTTGTGTGTTATTTCCGGATAAAAGCACACAGAATCCTGAGACTGCCATCTCTGCCCCCAGCACAGAGGCTGCTAAAGGTTATCGGGGGACTCACCTTTCATAAAACCAGCAGAGCAACAGGAAGAGCATCACTTCATCTTCCTGAGACAAAAACAACAGCTGAAGAAACACATCACCTGCCTAAAGAAAACAATGGCTCATATTAATATACATACATAAAAATCTTTGTAATATGACTCATTTCAGATTTCACAATATGCAAATTAGACTTAATCGAAACTTTTGTCTAAAGAAGTCAAATGTGCATATATCTAAAATGATATAAAAATATGTAAAGAAGTTGAAAAAATATTTCATAAAGTAAAAATCCATTACTCTGCTCTGTAGTCCATCCTCTAAAGTCAGCCATCTGCTCCAGTCTGAAGCTCTGAATTCTACCTTGTTTTGATTATGTGGAGGAACCACAGGCCTGTTATCTCATGAGAACACAGCAGTGTCTGCCACTGTAGGCAGGTGGATGAGTTTACCATAATATTTACCCAGACTGTCTGTGCAATTACCACTTTGATTGAATTAAGCAGACCCTTCAGTTCAGGATGAGAAGATCAGGGTCATAGTTCTGAATTCAGGGTTCTGGATGTCAGTCTAAAATATAGACATGTATCATTAGGCCTCAGCAGTTTTTCAGTTTCTATGTTTTAGATTATTCTGTCATTTACATTTAGGCATTTGGCAGACACTTGTATCCAAAGCGACTTACATTGCATTATACTACACATTGATCACTATACGTTGAGTATGTGCAATCCCTGGGATCGAACCCATGACCTTGGCATTGTTAACGCCATGCTCTAACCACTGAGCTACAGGAAAGCTGTCAGAACAATAAGGAATGGTTGCTTATAGTATGGTAAATGTAACAATTATGTTTACAAAAGTAATATTCATTCCTGACTTATCAGAACTAAAGTCTCCTTCATTATCTTCTATATGCATCACTTCTGTTGTTCTTTTATCCAGGAGTACAGTAATCCCAGCATCATATAATGTGTGTTTAAAGTTTTAATGTGGATTCAGACAGAACCTGCAGAACCAGATCTCTGAACTGTCTGAGAAGAATCTCAATGGGATTTGGAGAAATACAAAGCATGTGTATGTTGATACCTCATGCTTTCTGAATCATGTTCCCTCACAAACACCCACCATCTCATCCTTAGAATCTTGCATTTTGTGTGTTTCTAGGTGAAGTGGGCAGTTTCTGGGGCACTGGGTGCACCAATCAGAATTCTAATAAACCTGTTCTGAATATTCCCTGCCTGCTTATTGGTTGGCCAAACAGTTGTCCTGCCCCCCAACTCAAACTATGAGCCAATTAACTTATAACAAACACACAAGAGAAACACACATAAGAAGGCAGTTGACAAAAATATATTTACAAAAAATAAATACAAATATTTAGTAGCATTTTACCCATTTAATTGTTTACTGCAGGTAAATGAGATTCTCAGAGAAGCAAAAGCACAACTCTAATTCACACCACAAATGAGAACAAATGTTATTTGAAACAGTTTTTGTTAGACTATTAACTGGCACATCATCTGCACAAGTGCTTCACAGAGAACCACTTCTCTTGCCTGAAACACATGGCCATACTAAAGACAAACAGAGCCAAATACAATCATCATAATACGTCATCATTTCTTCTTCCTAACATCCCATCTGGATGAACAGCTTTTCAGTGTCATCAGTTTTTTGTCTATCTTGGACATCTTACTGACTTCAAGCTAAAACTTTTGTATCAAGAGTCAACAGTTGTTTTTCTTCCTCTTTTATTGCAGAATGCTCTTTTGACCTCAGGTCTTCATCACCCAACTCCTCTGCTTTGATTCTTCTCCTCCTCTCCCCAACTAATAACAAACCAATCAATACACAGAGCACAGTTAATGTCTTCATGCTTCTGCTTTGTCCTGGGATGTGACCTTTGGTGGGTTCCCTCACAAGTGCCTTAAATGAAAAATTAGTTTGGTATTGCGACTTGGCCTTTGTGTGGATTTGGGAAAGGTTGGCCAATTTCATAAGAATTCACAACAGTTTCTCTTCCACAGATCGTTGTTAATAAGTTTTTTGATGATCTTCCACTTCAAGACAGATTAATCTTTCCAGACTCACTGATATTGATGAACTGGAGTCATCTCAATTTTTTTGTCTGTTAGGTGTTAAACAGACAGATTGACTCATAAAAGTTTCTTTGGGCCATCACCTAGCAACCACCCTAGAAACCAAAGCAACATGCTAAAACCCACTCAGAACACTTTAGCGACCACATAGAAATGCACTATAAAACTATTAAGAACACTCCATAGCAACTCCCTGACAACCATCCACAACTCCCTAGTTATTGTTAACCATGACTATACTTATATTGTGAATTGATATGTTTCTGATCACCATAAAGATAAATACCAAACAGATCAGAAATCAGATCAGAGTTGATGTTTTGTATCACAGTGTCTTTGTTGACACATTCACTAAATTAGTCATGAATAACATGTAACATTTCAGGACAATTACACTTTTTAAAGTGAGTTTTACGCTTAACCCACTGGCCGCTAAATGAACCCATAAGAATAAGCCCAGAGTTCCCAGCAGAGTTCCCAGCTGATGGACACTCATGTCCAGCTAACAGGAGATTGGCAGGGATGTCTGGATGCTGCCCTGGCAACCGTTCATTAGAACGTGCAGGAGAGAGACGGCGAGGCTGAGACACAAACAACCTGAGAGTCAAAGGGAGTCTCCAGACAATCCACATGATTCTCCTCCAGAGAACTGAGGAGCATTCCCAAAGAATGTTTGGAATCTCTGATGGGAATCTGATTAAGCTCACAGCTGGAAAGGAAGTCGTCCTTACACATCCTCTGACCGTAAAGTGCTGAAGTAAAGCTAAAGATATATATATATATATATATATATAGTTTCATCACCTGCTGCTGTTACACACTCATGATAAGATGCAAAAGTGACTGCTGTGTGTCACTACTGAAGATGACTGTGGACTTCCTACAGAACTTACTGTATGTAGAGAGAGCGAGAGAGAGAGAGAAGCAACATGAACCAGAGCTATTAAATGACAGACTATAATACAAAACGTGTTTTAAATCGAACACGTTTAATGTAGATGGTGCTGTTGAACAGCTGGACGACAACAAAATCACTCAACACATATACACATACATACATACTCTAATTAATACTCTAATACTCTACTATTAATTACAGTCTCACATACTCTAATTAATCATTGAAAATTACTTATTTAATTGAACTAATAATTAAAGTAAATATTTAATCAGGACATTCCTTCCTAAGAATAGTGAAAATTTTGATATTTCATTCACATGAATACACATCAGCTGGATATGACTGGGCCCCTAAACTTAAGATTTCTACACAAAACCTTGAAGTTAAGGATGAATTTATCAATAACCAACAATCAAGTACATTAAAATAAGTCATGTGGACAGACAGACAGATGTGTGTGTGTGTGTGTGTGTGTGCTCATTGTGGTTGGCAGGTGTGTTATTGTGGTCTAATGTGAAGCCTGAGGCTCAGTGAGTTCACACACACACTTCACATTTATTGTGATTCAGGCCAGAAATGAGACAATGAGCTGTCATCACATCAGAAGAGACGGGGACTGTCTGACTCACAGCAGCTGCGGCTGCATCGCTGACCTTCTACTTTAACTAATAATCAAGTAAAGCCTAATTTCACACTGTTTACTTTACCCTTGTGCATGCATGTGTGTGGATTAAACACAAGGGCAAAGTCCTATAGAATTTCTTTTAGAATCCTATAAATGACTGATATAAAAATGACAGTGAAATTGTTTGGGAGCAAATGAAATCTCCTGCTTCCTAGATTTCTCTCCTGAAAATGATATACAGGTGTTAGCAGGTTATTATGTCAGTATGACACTAAACATTTATCATCAAAATCACACCATCCACACAGATGATGTAGCTTGGTACTCTTTTGTGTCTAATATTAATTCTCCTAAAAACAAGGAGAAGCACAGGAGTCAAAGGTATACATGAAACTAAATGCTTCATTAAATCTCCAGAGAGAGAAACCTCGTAGCAGCATTGTGTTCCTCTGGGACGTTTGTGTATCTGAGTGTGTGTGTCCTGATGCTTCCCTCATTCAAAACCCTTCTGCCTGACCTGCTCACTCAGTGTCTCTCTGATTCACCGTGAAGGGATGCATTCAGTCTGTGGCTCATCCTCTGGAGAGGGTCAGAGCGCAGCTGCTGGTGCCTCTGATGTGCCACCCCCCTCCCAGCTCTTTATCCATCTCTGCCCTCTTGCTGAATGCACCACGTTCTCTCCTGCACATCGCAACTGTCTGTGACTCTACAGATGCGTATGATGTCTGGAGGTTATGGGTGTTTAGCTGTAAGTAAGAGTCACTTCATCATATTTACAACCAATCATGATAGCAGTTCTAACTGAATAGCCAAAAAATAAAATGTGAAGTGTTTTTGTTGTTGAAACACATACAATAATATTTCATCTGTGGCAGAAATCTTAAAAAATAAAAGAGTAATTATAGCCTTGACCGCTTAACAGAAAGTTCAAATGCTAAACTCAGACTTCAGTCTTTCTCTCAGATTATAAGCAGCTGTGTATGAAGGAGGGCGATCAGGGCGTTTATTTGTGTGACTGGTTTTAATTAGATTTACACAAATGTGCAAAAGCTACAGAGAATACTGACAAACATGATCCACTGTCTGCTTCAGTTATGATGCTAAATATAATAGCAGAAAGAAACAATGGTGGGGTGGGAAGTTGTGAGCACAGCTGGGAAAGTCTTTAAGTGTTATGAGAGGGTGAGGTGTGGTTCATCAGACAGATCTAATCCCTGCCTGAAATCAGAACCATGCATTTCAGTTTGATGAACAGGGTTTCCAAACACTCTGGGACACGCTGTTCTCCCAGACCTCAGACTGACACATGCAGACAAAGTCATGTTCCAAACTCATTTTACAGCCCAGGATCATGTCTATGAGCGCAGCAATGAGCCACATGTAGAGATTAGGGGCAGAAGCAAACTTCACTCAAGAACCCACGTGCAGTCGTGAATGTCTGGCTAATGTGTGCTAGTGTGCTGTTCTGCTTTTCATATAACAAAATAGAGTAAAAATCAGAACTATAAAGAAATGTTAACAACAACTATTTCAACACAAGAACACCATAGCAACACCTTAGCAACCACCTGTACACCCTAGCATGGTGTGGTATTTAGGCAATTCAGAAATCAACAGCCATTTTAAGACACTACTTGTGGAATTAAATATATAATAAGGTGTTAACAATAACACATAGCACTGCTTGAATTGTTTATACATACAGTTTTAAAAGCTGTTCAAAAATAAACTGCAATTCCACTACAGCCAGTTAAACATTCTCACCTGAGATATTTACATTTACATTTAGGCATTTGGCAGACGCTTTTATCCAAAGCGACTTACATTGCATTATACTACACATTGAACACTATACATTGAGTATGTGCAATCCCTGGGATCGAACCCATGACCTTGGCGTTGTTAACGCCATGCTCTAACCACTGAGCTACAGGAAAGCTAGATATATACCCCGAGATGCTGTATTAAACCCCCCTGATCTATTGTTTTACCCTCAGAGTGAGCAGAGGGGCAGAGGTCGAAAACAGAGATACTGTGACATGTGATGTCAGTATAAAACAGAAGGTATTCCTGTATCCAGGAAGTTTACAATACTGCATGTACCGTGAGTTCTTGTGTCTTTCACTGGGGAACCACTGAGGTTCCCGGATCACACTGAGAACATGTGCTGCTGGTGTGAGAACAGCATCACAGACACACATTCAGACGGGCGGTACACTGGTCACACACACATTAACCTCTTCTAATGAAACCCTTTAACAGAAAACCCAATCCATCCCATCACACATAAACTCTGATTCTGCTGCATCACCACAGTATCCATCTAAACATTCAAATACAGTCACATATGATGGAACCTCACATTTCAAAATAGTTTTGCTTATTAAATTACATTTACAACGTTTACTTACATAAACAATTGGAAAATAATTAGAAAAGTTTTTTTTATAATTTACTTGCCTGTTAATACATTAAGCAAGTTTTTCCAATATATAATTATTTAATTTTCTTAATTTCTGCATAGATCGCATATATTTTTATGGGCTTCCAGTTCAAGATTTAAAAAAAATCCATTTTATGAGGTCTGAATTATATCAACGAAATATTCAATAATTCTAGTGTTTGACCTTCTGGCTTGAGGAAGGACGAATCCTGCCAGACTCTTGATCTCCCTGGAAAATCTCTCCAGTAACCACAAACATTACATCCACATCACAGCTGTAATAAAATCATAAAATATGAAAAGTGACAAAGAAATGGTTTTCCGTTTATCGTGTCTTACAATGGTGTACCCCTCCAAATGTGAGGAAGTACACACATACAGAGAGTGCACTATATTCATATAGGCTATAACTTTGCAATGTTTGCACTTGAAACGGCAGTATTTGTGTTTTCAGTGCAGTACTCGGCATGTGAGTTCATTTTTAAAAAGTCACCTTTAGAAATGTAGAAATTTCCAGCAGTGCCTTTTATGTGAAGTACTCCGCAAGCGCTTTAAAATCATCTCTCTGGATCTGTACGTTTTGCTGTCCAGGTGGATTGTGGGATTGACGCAGTGCTGTGGTGTTGTTTGTGCTATTAGATGGATTTCTGGTGCAGCTGATGCGACAGAGGTGCAGGTATGACAGGGAATATGATTTTAGTCCTCAATAAAATAAATGTATTCCTCCATTGTCACCTCACGTACAGTTTGGGACTGTTGTGATTACATACATATGTGTATCTTATGGGAATTGTACATTGAAAATTGTAGATTGAAAATCAGATTATTTAATCAGATTATACAAGTAAAATGTAGCACAGATAATGCTGAAGTCATTGCTAATGTTAGCTCTATGTATGTACAATAGTAGCCCATAGGCAAATGAACATATATATGACCCAAGTCCCAACCTTAGCCTACATGTGTTGTTTTGTCCAGTTTTTACTCTTAATGCCTCGAGGGCAAATTGGCCTCCAACAACTCTCACATGAAATGTGAAAAATGCCAAGATGAGCAAGAGAGGAACATGTTGTAATGTTCTTGACCTTCAGAGCTCTGTGCAAACTCCTGGAGATCTTTCCTCTGAAAGTGATGGCAGCACAGAAGCATTTTATGATTGTTAAACACTGTATCTGTGTCCGAGTTCTGCCCAGATCTGAGACTGAAGACAGTGTTTGTGTGTCAACCTTACTTATGTTACCATACTTATGTTATTCAACAAACTTATTTAACAAATCTGTAATTGTTGAACTTACAGTAATTTGTCCCTTGGTGCCATAAACATGATTGACAGATAGAATTGTACAGTGTGGTGAGAGTAATTGAATTATAAAGACTTCTGTCATCAGCACACAACCTGTTTGAGACACTTCTGTGTTACACAGATTACAGTGTATTACAGTGTGTTTGCTCTAGAGGCTGATCCATGTCCTCAAACTTATACCCATTCTATTATAATGTTTATACTTAGTTTAAAACTTGTACAGTTCATATTGATGTCTTTGTGTTTGAGACATTCTCTGTGTTTGTCTGCTAACACAAACTCTTCTTATGAACGTTTAAGACCTTGTCCTAATCATTTCTATGGCTGTAAACTGCAAATGATATAATTATTACAAATGTAGACAGTGGAGGAGAGAGCCAAGCCAAGCCAGCACTGTGGTTATCTGCATTTAATTACAACTGCAATATACAGTTTTTACACAAAACAATCACATGCTCGTCCCGGAAGATAGCGACTAACACTCGTGTTTTTTGTGTGTTCTGTAGATCTGACAGATACATGAAATTAAAAATCAGATATGAAAACAGGCTATTCAAGTTATGATAGCTCAATATCCTGCTTAAGCAAACATCTTGCAGGGAAAACCCAACAAGCAGCTCGGCATCTCATCTCTAATAATAGTTTTATTGACATAAGGTCAACTCTTCCAACCACAGTTTCCTAACAAGTGAACAAATAAATGAATAGATGTCTCCCAGCACAGTTTACAGAGCTGCGCTGAAGCTATGTAAACTAGCTCGATGTGTGCCAAGCACACGTACCCTGCTCAGTGATATATTGAGCTGAAACACAATTACTGCCCACATACATGAGTCTGAGGCACAGATACGACAGCTGAATGTGTCTGTGCAGAAAACTGCAGACACTGTGTCTTCATTGCCATCAAAAATTACCATCTAGAACTGTCAGTTGCTGTCTATGTAGAGAGTTCAATTCAGTAAGGATGCTGTCTATAAAGTAGCTGTCTATGTAGGCAGCAGAAAGCAAGACAGCACACAGTAGGTAATAGAAAAGAAATAATTAATATGACACCAAGTGAAGATTTGTGAAGAAACCTGTTTATGACAAAAATACCTGAATGCTGGCAATCAAATTAGAAGTGAAACATCATACTAGCATTTTCTGTACATCAAACATGTAACCAAAACAAACAAAGCACAGAAGAAACTAAAGAACAGTAGTCTGTTATTTGTAAAGGTTTATTCCTAACGGATTTCGCTGGAAGTATAATTGGCAGGTAATTTGTAATGAAATACACAAACTTCTCTAAATGACAAACTATTTAAAGACATTGATATTTATGTACAGAGTGGTAAAGTGTTTATAAATCACACAGCCACACTCAGAACAACACATCATCATTTTCAAAAAACAAGGGAAACAATGAGCGGTCCTGAGAAAGTGTTGCTACTGAGACAGATATAACAGTATGGCTGCTGAAAGTGAGATTTTAAAAGTTATATGCGAACATGACTAAAGTGCAGTTTCTTGTGTCATCATGGGTTGATTCTCATTTAGCTCCATGGGAACAGGGCTGTTGCTAGGAGCGACATCAGGGCATGACTTCCCAGAGGCCCAACTTAACCCATTGGGGTCATCTGCAAGCCGCGAAGCGCCTCAGGTCTCCACGGCCCAGCCTGCTTCAAACACACTCACCCCTCCCTGCATTCCAGAGGCTTGTACCAGAAAACTATAATGATACCAAAAAGTGAACATCAGAACTCTCAGTAGCGCACAGTCACTGCTGATCAGTTACTGCCTTCAGAGAACGTGCAGCCAAATAAGTCAAAACCCGAAACTCTTTTCCTGTGATTTGCTTGCACAACACAAACACGTGTCATCATAAACGAGTTGTTCAGTTTGGTTTTATAAACACAACATGGATTTAAATAACTTAAATTCTGTGTGCAGAATAACTACAACATTCTCTCTGTCAAAGAACCAATAATCTTCCTTATACAAAAACTGTCTTTGTGTTTTAAACTCTCACATTTCTTCTTATTCCAGTCCTAATTAAAAAATCTGAAATGTTTTCACAAATTAAAATACATATTCATTTCATAACTCTGTTTCATTCAGAACAGTGAGTTAATCGTGTAGAAATAACTCCTCAATATATGTTCTCATGTCTCTCAAAGCCCAACAACTGCGCACATAATGTCTGGGTCATATTTCACCCCAAAAAAGAAATGCATTGTTTGTGTTCGTAGGTAATGAAGCTTATTTGTAGAATCATTAGCAAATTCATGATACTACACTCAGTTACTATAAACACAACAAACCAATCAATTTATAATAATACAAAATAAATGTCAATTTAGTACTTTAAATCTGAAAGCAGAATGTACTCACTTTTATTTCTAATGTTCGGGTAAAGTACAACCCAAATTCACACAAACATCATAAAGATTTTAATGTCACTGGTTAAATAAGTTCTGCTGATAGCGTTGATATGTTGATGTCTATATGTGAAAAATGAACTTGCACATTTATGAAATGAACGTTTGCTCTTATGAGCCACAGATTTAAGAAATCTGAAAATCTGTCCATCACTAATATCAACTCTTTGTGTTCTTGCAGTAAATGCTGTCTCCAGGGAATGGAGATATGACTGTGTTTGATAAAAGCAGAGGGTGTCTAACCTAATGAAACGGTCTTCTCAGGTCACTGGGGTGTTGTCAGTAGCATGTGACTCGCCTTCGGGCGTATAAGCCTTTCCCCAGCAGTTTACTGAAGATGGCCACCCATCATCCTCTTCCTCATAAACAGACAGAGATTATGGTAAAAGACTGACACAACAGCTCTGGCAGTAGTTTATCTTGATATAAGACATCTTTTATTCTTGGTTTGTTCTTTGTTCTAAATAATTATTGTTAAATATATATCAAAATTAAGAAGCATTATTTGAATTTGAGCTTTAGAGAGCCACCTGTGAACAGCCAATGAGCCAGCAGCATCAGTTTCAAAGCTCAGCAGGTCAGAAAGGTCAAGCTAGTGTGTGCCAGCTTTCCTTAAGTTGCCATTTATTTTCTGGCTCAGACACACAGGAGTGAAGCTGAAGCGTACGGCAGTAATTCCCCTAGAAGTGAGACAGACATCTACGGAGGGGAGAGAGTTTGCTTAATAAGCTTTCAGTTATTTTCTAAAATTGACAGGTGTGCCTCGGCCAGTCAGAGTGATGTCAACAGAGTTGCCCTCAGGGGTCTCATGCCACAGTGACGGCTCTGTGATGCACAGACGCGCCTCTTCACACCTGTGATGTCAGATAACTTCAGTGATAAGAGGTGATAAATACTACAGTGTACTAGATTAAAAGTGTCCTCCCACACAGTATGAGCAGGTCACACATTGTGTTCTTCTCCACCTGCAGCCTGGTGTGTTGGCATGTTTAAGTGAGACAGAGAGAATACACTCACTCAGGCACTGCCTGAATGCGGAAGCATGTGTCTTGATGTGTTCATAACATGACATGTGGTTTCAGTGTACGCTGAAAACATAAGCTCAGATCAGAATATGAGCTCAGAATAAGCTTATATGTCTAAAACTAATTGTAAATATAAATATAAATGTGTGACTTTTAACAGTCTTAAAAAGACACACCAATTAATTCCACAAAAAAACACAGAACAAATAACATTCAGAGCTAATTCTTACTGATGTTTGTCCTGTTATTCCACCATCAAATGATGCCACTTCCTAGATGATGTCATTACTTAAAGAGATATTACCAAAAAAGTAACAGGATGGAAAGTGATATAATTCAAAGTGAAAACACAGTGAACCCCTTTAAATTAGCTACAGTTGAAAAACACTAATTTCAACTCAAAAACTCAATTTAAAAGTAGAATAGACATTTTCAGAGAGGTTAGTAAATAGCAACCTATTACAAACCTTTTCCAATTTTTAACCAGCATAAGCAAAATGTGTCTGAAAATCTGTGTTATCTGATTAAATAACAGAATAATCTGACGGGGACATTAAAATGATTCATGCATTTATACTGTGGCTACAAACTGAGAAGAATATAAAGTGATAAAGGAATGCAGAAGAAGAGATCAAACGTCGTTCACAAGGCCTGTGTATGAGCTGCTGTGAGGCAGAAACACATATGTCAATGCATGCATGTGTACTCTCTTTGTTTAAATGACGGGAGATCGAGGCCGTCTGCAGGTGATAGCTTGTTAGTTAATGACACGCTTGTTTGCATTAAACCAAGCGGAACAAATTGAGTTATTCCCGTCAGGCTGAAACACACAAACGGAGATGGTTAGGTGAAGGATAAATATTGCCTTATATTAGTTACAGTAATTAAACACAAAGATCAAAGATGTGCGTCACTGTAACATCTTGTTATGGTATCATTTAGATCTTGTACTGAAATAAAAACCTTCATGTTTCAGGACAAGATGTGAAATACATTTCAGAATAATATCACATTTGATTGAATCTGTCTTTTAGAACATGTTCATATTTTCTGTGAAATGACTTAATCGTCATCTTTTTCTCCAGAAAATCAGTTTAAAATCATCCTGTATTCTCTCTTCATTCTGATTTAAAGCTGTCTTTACAGTAGCTCAATATATATTTTAAATATATGACATGACAGTACATATTGTTGTATTTCATAAGTGTTGACACATAATGAGTGACAGGTAAAAAAAAACAATAAAAGAGCAGAAGGCATCTCTAAACACAGTTAACAAATAAATTCAAAATAGTTCTTCATTTATGAATGTAATTTGTGTAGTCTGTCATGTCTCTGTGTTCAGGAAACAGTTTAACTCTCTATAAATGGATTTGATTACATTAGCAAGTAAAGTCACTTTCCAAGAACAATTACAACATTGTTTGTTTGCAGAGACACTTTGCTATTCTGTTATCTAATGCAACCTTCAGACATTATTTAAAAAAAATAATTCTTTGATTTCAAAGAACAGTAATTTTTTGGGCTGTATATAATATATGTATATGATATACTTTAAAATCCACATCCTCAAAACTTTACAAACTGACACCAGAAGTGAATATGTTAATGCTAATGTATAGATTTACCAATGATACGTTCTAACTGTATAAATGGTAATTTAACCAACATAACATTTCTAATTAAAATATGTCAATATGTGATGACATTTATATATATGAAATAATAAATGTGATGTTTTATGTGTGTGAATCGATGTATAAACTTCTGTTTAGACTGACATACAGAATGTAACATTTTAAAGGCGCAACAATCAGCCTAAAAGAGCAAACGTCACTCCCCTGTTCATCCAGTTGCACTGGCTGCCAGTAGCTGCTCGCATCAGATTCAAGGCTCTGATGTTTGCATTCAAAGTGACTACTGGATCTGCACCTCCTTACCTGCTCTCACTTCTTCTCATTTATGTGTCCATCAGAAACTTGTGTTCAGCTAATGAACGTCGCCTGGTGGTTCCATCTCAAAGAGGGAAGAAATCACTCATCCGGTCTCTTACTTTCACTTTGCCTGGTTGGTGGAATGAATCAGAACAACTGAGTCACGAGCTGTTTTCAAGAAATGACAAAAAACTCAACTATTTTATCTTCACTTCCTTAACTAATCACCTAACACCGCCACAACCTCTACTTCTTTTATTAAAATAAATAAATCTGGCTTCTTACACTGTGTTGAAATACCTGAAACCTTTTCATAGCACTTATTTATTGTTGCTCTTATTAATATCTACCTTTAGTGAAAGCAGAATTTATTCACATTTCCATGACTGTTCAATTCAATGATGTTAAAACACCTGAAAGAAAATAATGTTTATTTTTTGAATTTCTGTTGCTTTATAAAAGGTTGAAAGTGAATTCATATTTTTTCTTTTAGTTCTTTATTTGCAGAACCAACAAACTTTGGTCATTTTAGTAAATCTGAGACAAGCTGATGCCTCCTCTACAATAGCAAGAATAAAAATAAGAAATAAATAGCACCAGAGGAAATCAACACACAATTACACATTACACAACAGTAACACTACACACACTCTCCACACACCAACAGATGTGTATGGTACTTACTATGACACCCTTTGTTTTAAATAAAGTTTTGTAGGTTTAATTGGCACATGTACGTCATAAATAGCTAGTCACTTTTATCAACACACACGAGCTGGATTACACTGCATATCCTGACAGGACAAGACCTTGAAAAATATTAAACATATTAAAAAGTTTGTGATATATTGTTTAATATTTCTACAGAACACAAAGTCTTGTGGTAAATAGTTTAAATTTTGCTACAGCAGAAGTTTACTGTCTGCATTTGTTCAGTCAGTGATTCAGTACACAGCTGTAAATGTCCTGTCCTCAAAAAATCTGCCTGAGTGTCTATTATTTTGTCTTTTCCTATGAAGTCTAGATGAAGCATCTTCTCATCTTCAGTGTCACACCGTACATTTGTCCAGCAGTGCAGCTTTAAACCTGGTTAGATATGAGACTTGTTTAGCACGTCTCCTACAGCACAAACCCGAGATCTGCTTTCATTGTTGCTGTGAGTCTTTCTGTTCTCTTGTTCTTCTGCCTGGAGACTTGGACTGAAAGTCTGCTGGCATACAGGGAACTGCAGTTGCCGGCTGGTCATGGCTGTTTGGCAGTTTTTGTGGGTGTATGATTTGGTTTTAGGATGCAAAGTAGGAGTTCTGCATGGAATACAAGCGGTCAATGGGGTTTCCCACTCTAGTTTGCAGGGAGCTGACCTCTGCCCCCGCCATGAAGCAGTCACTCAGGCTGGTCAGGGAAGTGTCACTGTCAATGTCATGAAAAATGGAGTCATTTCCTGTGGAGGAACAAGACAACCTGGTGATCTAGGTGCAGGAAAGCCACTAAGCTGAAGTGTCTCAGCTCAAATGTGCGGTTAGTGTTGCTGATGTTGTGCTCTCTAGAAATGGCTCAAATCTCTCCATCATTACTGTCAATGATGTTTATCACACCTAACCCTCAGCATGAGCAACAGTAATCAGACTTATCTTAGGAAACACCATGAATAAACAAATATGGGGAACATGTGGAAGTTTAGTACAAAGAGCTTGTTTAGTCGTCAATGTGACGATGAAACATAAGACAGAGAAACATGTTTAACCCTCAGAAACAGATCTAAGACAATCCACTGCATTGCCTGTAAAAGTTGATCTGACTGTGGAACAGAATCTGTTTATTTGATATGTGTTCTCTGATAAACGTGTGTTTATTCACTTTCTCAGGGTTGCCGTGGGTAACTTTATAGAGTCATTTTACAGTCCTCTCAAAACTAATTCAAACTGTTACATAAGGGTGAGGACAGTTTAATGACATTCATTTTTATTGGGCCCCTTTGAGGCATTAGCAGCTGCCTCGGGTCGATATTATAAAGAAATGCTGTGTGATATTTTTCTTTCCTAACATCACTACAGAGACGTGTTCATGTGAGATGACATGTTTAGTGCATGTTTGAGTGTTTCTGTGAGTGTGTACTGCTCATACTCACCGTAAGGATTCATGTGATCTCCAGGCATCTGTGGGGGGGTGAGGCCCTGCTGGAAGGGGTCGGTGCTGTATCCGTTCGTCTCCATGGGAACCAACTGGTGTTGTGGAGGCGGAGCCAGCGGCGTGTAGGAGTTCATCAGATTCTCCATTCTGCTTGATATCACATCTGCCCAACACATAATAATCAATAACAGTTATTTTAAACACAAAACAAGCCTGGCTGCTCACAGCATACAATGCTGCGGTTCTGTTCCAAAACCTGCTGAGGTGCAACCTACATAAGCAGCGTCATATAAATAGTGTTTGTGTGTGAAGAGTCTCACCTTGTCCGAGTCTCTGAGTATTCTGCTGCTCCTGCTGCTGCTGTCGCCGGGCCAGCTTCTTCATCTGATCACACCAAACAAACAACATTCTTACACTGCTGAATGATCTCTCCAACATTTAAACATATTGTGGAGAAGTTAAGTCACTCTCTCAAAATCTGCTCACCTTTGCTCTCTGGTTCTGAAACCAAACCTGCACCACCCTCACGCTTAGACCTGTCTCAGCAGCCAGTGTCTCCCGGACCTGAAAGAACACAGAACACAACATCAAACATTTTGCTGGACAGATCAGAGGTTGTTTTGAATGCTCATTGGTTAAGCAAAATCCATTTATGATATCCATATACTTTATCATTTGCTGTTGGAAGATCTGAACCACACAAATTTTGGAAAATCCAGCATAAGATCAAACATTTAAGAAATCAGATTGCAGGTCAAATGCAGGTCTTACCTTTCGGCAGGGTTTGGAGGAGACTTCAAATGAGGCCTTGAACGCACGTCTCTGTTGGGTGGTGAGAATAGTTCGGGGTCTCTTAGGTCTGCGGGGGTCTTTGACATCATCACTGCCTTTCCCCTGACCTCCTGAACCCTTTTCTGCCTTAACATCCACAACTTCATCCTCACTTTTGTCTAGACAGACACACACACAAAACTATTTCATTACCTCCCTATCAAGAGTAGAAAACAAATAAGAGGAGACATGAAAATAGAGGAGAAGAGAGGAGACATGAAAATAAAGTAGAAGAGAGGAGACATGAAAAGAGAGGAGAAGAGAGGAGACATGAAAATAGAGGAGAAGAGAGGAGACATGAAAAGAGAGGAGAAGAGAGGAGACATGAAAATAGAGGAGAAGAGAGGAGACATGAAAAGATAGGAGAAGAGGAGACATGAAAATAGAG
>JAZGTJ010004475.1:0-30742 GCA_036877575.1 Botia almorhae
GATCCAGACAGATGTGGCGTGCACGGAGGGGAGGGGCTGTGTGCGCGCGTGTGTGTGAGGGAGAGACGCGTGAGTGACAGAGAGATGAAGAGAGAGCAGGGAACGGAATGCAGTTGAACGAATTCGCTGCGTGTTTTAAATAGCGTACAAAAGAATAACGAAACGCAATATGTGACAGTCGGTATAGATTTTTTTTTTTTGGGTCGGTGTTGAATCTGTGGCGGTCGGAATTTAATGTGTGGCGCACCGCCACAGATTCGTCTATGTGTGGGAAACACTGGTGTACACACTAATAGGACAGCAGTGGCTTCTGTCACCACTGACGCTGAAAATGAATATTAAACCTTAAAAGAATGAAATGCGTTAAAAGAAACAAACATAAAAATGAATACACAGTACAGATGTGGTCATTAGATCGGCTACAGCTGCACTAGCACACATACAACAAAACATTCCAGAGCAGAAGAAAAGTTCCAGAGAAAAGAATCATTAAGGACAAACAATGACCACTGTACTATATTCTCTTTGAGGGATTAAGTCAACAAAAGCCAACAAGCATGACGTAGACATCTACACAACTCTTGTGCGGTCCTAACACACACACCTGCAGAGCTCCAAACACCACCAACTCTAGTCTGTGTTTCTCCAGGAGAAAGAACAGGCCCAACTTGTGTTTGACAACATTCTTGTTTGTTCTCCCACCTAGCAAATGCCATTAGTGGCTTTAAAAAATTTTAATAACGTTTTATAATAGACCACCACAGAGTCCATGAAAAGTCTGAGAGACAGCGAGCAGGAGAGAGAGAGAGCAGATGCAGAGGGAGAGAGCAGAAAAGGAGACAGAACAGGAGGAGGAGTGTTATGGGAACATTATCGTGAATCATCTGTTTATTTTTCTACCATTTTTAACAGTGAGGAAAATTCTACAAATAGCCCAACTAAAGATGTGACCAGAATTCCAGTAATACAAGGGGGAGGCTGGCAGACCGACAGAGACAGAGACAGAGAGAGAGAGAATTCTCTCAAATTTTCTGTCAATGTAGTGTTTTAGGATTTTAAAGGAGTCACATCATCAGGAATCAAATACTACAATGAACTGTAAGCTCAAGGAAATTTAAAAACAAAGAATACAAAAGAATCTAAGCTGCCAAAATGACTTTATATCAGACTGAAACAACACTAGATTTGTTTCTTAATGCTAATATAAGTGTGTGTGTGTAAAATGTGTGTACGTATTTATCTATTGTAAATAATCAGCCATTAGTTTATTGACAAAACTATCCCCAGAGTTACACTAAACCTGACAAAACCTCCCTTCAACCCTCTACAGTTAGACAGCCAGACAAGAAAATGTGTGTGTGTGTGTGTGTATGTGCATGTATGCATGTGCGTGGTTTCAAAGTTAAAAGCTATTCTAAACAGATATGTATCAGTTCTCACACTCCTACAAGCAGCAGTTGCGTCAAATCCTGTCACACACGCACACACACATGCAGGTGGTTTCGCTCTGAAGCCGAGGGTCTTTTCTCACCCTTTAACACCTCGCGCTGTTCTCACCAGCAGCTCAGCACTCTCATCTCAAAAACATCCTCCCTCGTTCTCACTCTGTCCTCCAGAATCATGTCGAACCCTTCAGACACTCGGCCTGCTGCATGTTTAGAGACCTGCAGAAGCTCAGCATGAGAATATGTTTCTGAAGTGCTGGCTAGCTTTGTGCTGTAAACCCCAGACAACAGATGTCAGGACATTGCAGCTGAGTGTTCTGTCACTCTCTGAAGTCACAAACACACGTGTTGTTACACCCGTTGAGCTTTTTCTGCTTTTCCACACAGCCCGAACAGGAAAAGCTCAGAGATGTTTAGAACAGACAAAGCCGAAACAAAGCACCAGAGGCAGATGAGACTCTCTGTTCTCTCACTCATATGGGCTACTGAAGGGGATTTTTACATCACCTGCTACAACATGCCTTGGAGATGAGAAAAAGCCACAAAGATGAATCAAAGATCAAAGACAACAGAAGATTTGTCACCACATGACCAGTGGAGTTGTTTCTGTCCACCAGTGGAGTTGTTTTCTGTTTCTGTCTGAAGTTATTACAAAGACGAAACCTCAGAAAGACCTCTGAGTGTTTGGATACAATAGTGATGTGCACTGTACTTGCTATACTAGCTGAAAGACAAATGAAGTGTGGGCTGAGCCATTTCACAACTCAATTTACCATGTTTACTTTCATTCTGCAGATTTCCCCTCAAACACAATGCAAAAAATAACAGATTTAATTTGGACCTGGTCAATTCAAACCAGCAACCTTTCTGTTTTCAGCACTAAGTCTTGATTGGCAGGTGTCAAAACGTTTTGAACCCGGACTATAAATATTTGGGATGCTTGAAAGTAAAAAACTCAAGAACAACAGAGTTACAAGAGCCTGTGTTCTGTCTGTCTGAAAGGAAACTTTCTGTGTTTCTTTGGTGTTTGAGGAAAATAAAAATGAGGAGACACTAAGGGAAGGCAGCTGGGTGTATCAGTCAGTTGATCAGCAATATGAGAGCGTGTAGTAAGCAGTGAGTGTGCACACTACACACTCAGAGAGAGTATGGACTCTTATTAAACACAGCATACACCACGATCTTGGATTCATTTGGTGATCATCATGGTGATTTCCTTATATATATACAGCATATACTGTATGGTTGAAAAGAACAAACATCTGATAAACAGCCACTGAAACAGCTTAGTAGTTACCAATTAGTTGGTTAAGTTAGTAACTTTCAATGTAACAAAGTACTTTTTTGGGGTGCCTTTACTGTGGTTTAACCCTGTAACTTATGGCTATAAAAAGGATTTGTGTTTTGAGTGTCCAGACCACAACCCTGTGACAGTGTGTGTGTGTGTGAGAGAGAGAGATTCACTTTAATTAGTGTGTCTGTGTGTGTTCTGTGGTTATGATATCATTCTTACAAAACAACATTCCTGTCTAAGTGCCTCTGAAATATTCAATCATCCACAATATTTCAGACTGTATGTATGGTTGGGCCCCACAACCATCTAGAGTTTCCATGCTTGTGCCCAAACAAAACCTTTTAACATGTGTAACTTTAAGACTGGTTTAAAGAAGTGATAAGACTGTTCACTTTAAGAGGAAAGAGTAAAAAATGGTGCTAAAGAGATTTAAGATTGCTGGAGATTTAAAAATCTACAGCCATTCTTTTGACAAAAATACCACTTTTGCAAACTCTTTAAATTACAATATTACAGGAGAGACATGATCACATAGAGAAACTGCCACTACTTAAAGTTAATGTAAATCTCTCTGGTATTCTTTGTGGAGATCTCCTTTGAAACGTGTGAGCCGAACAGCAGAAGAGCTTATCAAACAACTTTATTCATCTCCACTTAATTACTGCCGTTTAGCAGAAATGACATTAATTGTGTATCGTTTACTTCATAAACACACCATAAAGATAAAAAGATTACTTACTATTTCAATCAAATGAGTGAGAGAGACACATAGTGGCATAAAACAGAGAGAGCAATAAACTAACAGAAATATTACTCCAGGGGTGAAAAATGAGGTGATGCATGTGATGTTTTGCTGTGGGGTAAAGAGAGGACAAGAACACATAAAATCCCTCTCACAGCGTCTGGTTTCCTTCTATATCTAAATGAAATATTCAAATCCAGCTATTACTTCACATTAAAAACCACAAAATGTTCACATGTTCCTCACACACACCACCGATAGTCACATTAGTCATCCATTAGAGCCCAGAGGACCTCACATATAATTCTCACACACACACACAAACAGAGTGAGGGTTTTCTCTGTGGAATCATCAAACACTTCGTGGGTCACATCTGATGCACACTGACAAGTACACAACCCTGTCTGAAAGCTGTAGGCGCTTGTCTAAGTCTTAGGGACTCTAGGCTGGTCTAAGCTGGAACCTGCTAAGCTGGTCACAATGTAACAAACTGCTTTTTAAACCTGACTTACAATAATCGTATCCTGTCTCTCTCTGTAGGTCACCGTGTAAAGCTAGACGACCCTCACAAGCAGTTCTCTGATCGTCTTGGGGACATTGAACGTTTTCAGCGAATGAGAATCAACCCTGGCAATGGGACGGCCCGCCCACACCAGACACATTACAGCCCAACCAGTACTACACAAATACCAGGTGTGTGTGTTTGGATCAGTCAGATGTTAGCTGGACACATCATCTCACACCTCACAGTCAGGAATCTAGCAAGTCCTTATTATTTCAGTTCCCACCCAGTGTGTGTGTGTGTGTGTGTGTGTGTGTGTGTGTGTGTGTGTGTGTGTGTGCTATCATGTCTACAGGTGGATTAGGAACTAGGAATTCTCTTTTCACAGACCAAACCTGCCGACACACACAACACACATCTGAAGCAGACAAATCACATTGGCAGCACTTCATCTGATGGAGACTGTGTCTGCTGTGGGCCTGCATGTGTGTGTGCTTGTGCTTGTGTGCCTACAGATTTGGCTATAAAAGTCAAATCAGTGTCCTCATAAATATATGATGTAAAATTAGTAATTATCACACTAATCACAGTATAATTAGATGGTCTGTCATACCAATGGTGTGTGTGTACAAATATTAAATTACAAAGTCACAACCCAAACACAGACTTCACTCATGCCAAAACACATGATGCTGCCCCACAAACACACACATTCAGTAGAACACACACACACACACCTGTTGTTGTCCTAGTGGAACTGGCAGGAGAATTAAAATTCAGCATTAGCAAACGGGTAGCAGCACGCTTCAGATGAGAAACATGAGAAGTAAATGCATTTAAATCAAAGACGTGGAGAGATAGAGATCTGTGTGTGGTAAGCACTCATGCATATCCAGCACACTGTTTATTAGACACTGACACTGTTTCTCTCTGCGTTCAGTGTGTGTGTGTGTGTGAGAAAGAGACAGATAGAGAGAGAGAGAGAGAGAGAGAGAGAGAGAGAGAGAGCATGCATTCAAATATGTGTGAGCAAAAGAAATACAAGCCACAGTTCAAACACAAAAACAAGTCTAACCTATTTTACCAAAAACAAAAGAATACATATATATTTTGATTTTTGCATTGTTATATTATCTATGACAATAAATAAAAAATTAGGTTGGCATAAAAGCAAAAACTATCAAAATGCACAAATAATTCATCATTGTTTTGTTGTTGTAATGACAGTTCTGTCATTAAAAAATCATACTGTTTTCACATCTGAGATCACTTCACAGGATGGGTGTGTTTTATTGTGATGCTTGTACTGCAGTAGACAGAGACATGAGATAAATTAGCTCATACAGACACACCACGGCTAATATGCCACAAACCTGGTAAACTTTGACAAATGTAGCTAAACGTTTCCTGAGAAGTCCCTAGAAACTTCAGAACTTGAGATTTTTGTGTGTCACATGCATCAGACAGACAGTGGAGTAAATGTGGGTGGCTCTCTCTCGCTCTCTCTCTCTCCCTCTGTCTCTCCCCTGCACGCTCTCTCCCTCTGTGTCTGTCCCCTGTGCGTTCTCTCCCTCTCTCTCTCTCTCTCTCTCTCTCTCTCTCTCTGTCTCTTCCCTGCGCTCACTCTCTTTCTCTCTCTCTCTCCCCTGTGCTCGCTCGCTCTCTCCCTCTCTCTCTCACACATTAATGTATATTTAAATACTTGTTTTTCTTATTTTAAATCGTCATCTTGAGGCCCCCTAGTGGGCCTGGTAGAGAAACACTGCCCTAGCAACTACTTAGCAACACTCTGGCAAACACTCTCTGTACAAAACCCTGGTAACACAGCAACAAGTTTTGCATGCACAAGCTTCACTCATATTTTCCTTCGAAAATGTAAATATCTAGTTGAATATGTACTAGCCTCATACGTGTGTGTGTGTTAAAATGATTAGCTTGTAACAACTATCTTATTTCAGACTGATAGCAAACAGGAATGATTTGCATGTCAAATTGGCATCTCAGTGCAGTGACACACACACACACACAATTCCCAAAGTATCTTATTTTAAACTTACACAATGACTGCGAGTGAGACAGTTGTGTGCTGATGCTGACACTGTGTTTAAAGCATGCATTCACAAATGCAAGTGTCACACACTAGAACGCCTGATAATCACACACATACACACACCTTTAACAGACACACAAAACAGCATTGCTTAAGTATAAGATTTCAACTCTCTTTGCAACTTTGATGAAAACACAAACAGAACCTGATGAGAGATTTGCTTTTTGCACCGAGCATGTGCGAACAGATTAATTCTGATGCAATTACAGCCAACTAAACACACACACACACACACACACACTGGGCTGGGTGATATATGCAATATATTGAAAAACAAACTTAGGCAACAACATTAAGTAAAATAGGTTTCTGGTTTGAAGTTAATTATTACAAATTCCATGAATAACTTTTGTTGAGAAATTCATAATTTTGGTGATAACATGTATACTGATATATATCCATATGTTTCTGGTGCAGGATTATGGCCAGATCAGATTGATGCTCCTGCACTGAAAACCTGCAAAGTTGAAGATGATTTACGCTGGTCAGGTAGGAAATCAGGCAGACACACACACACACACATATGTACAGTTCAACTAAATCTGTCATTTCAAAATCTGTATCACTTTCTTCCGTGAAATACAAATGTTGACATTTTGAAAATTATGAGGACAGACTGCTGAGCTCCAAAATGATTATCTAAGCTAAACAATTATTTCATACAACTACCATATTCCAAGACTTCACAAGGCTTGCTATCTGTTATATGAGTGGCTTGTGCTCTATGGAAGTCACAGTAAATTGGACAGACATGTGGACAGGGCCAATAAGTGAAATCTTAGTGAAGTATTCCTTTAAAACGCTGTAGATACACCTGTTCATTTGTCTTCAGTTATTGAGGTCAAATGTGTAACAATCATCCATTTTAATGGCATAATTGTTTGTTGGTGCCATTTTGTATTATTGGCACTTCATGTTGCGTGAAGAGGAGAAATCACACACACACTGCTGTCCTCAGCTGACTTCTACAATATAAGAGCTGTTCCTGAAGATCCAGACTCAAGTCTAGCCCTTTCACACATACCTTCCTTTCTTATAAAGTCAACAAACCCCAAAACAAAATGAGTAACGGTCAGGGCGTTCAGTAACGGTCAGGGCGTTCAGTAACGGTCAGGGCAGGACATCAGAAACTGCCTGCTTTTTCTTACACGCACACACAAAATATTAATAAATATTCTCTGTGTGTGCTTTTCAACACCACACACAAACACACTGGCTGAAAAAACATTCACACAAACTTTTGCTGCCATAGATACACAAGTACCTACCTACATACCTCCCTGGCACTGTTTTCCTTTCCCACAGCAACACAGAATTCCTGCCCTTCCTGTACCTATCCAACCCCAAACATCCAAACCAGCCGAACCATTTTCATCACACACACAGTCATATCACATACATATATATGCAGACGCACACACACAGCTCCTGTCACATCCAAGACATTTAAGTTATGACTTTAATTATTGATCTTTAATTGCACTTTATTACTTCTAGATTAAGTCACATTGTGTAAGGTGACATATTTAATAACAGCAGGTGACAGCTTCATAATGTCTCGTTGATTGATGTTTTTACACCACATACACATTGCAGATAAAGACTCACACCTCTTCTAAACTGGTTCAGTACACACACAGTTTAGTTACTTACAGTGTGACTCACATTCTGCATCCAAATTCATTTTCAGAAAACGCAGGTGGTGACAACCATATTAACATAATACACGCTGTGTGTACAAAACTGATGGGTGTCATCACGACACGGATAACTCATCTGAAGGGCAATGCTAGATACACTCTTAAAAATAAAGGTTCACAGTGATGTCATAGAAGAACCACCTTTGGTTAAATGACTAAAAGAACCATTCAGTCAACGTTTCTTAAAAAACATTTCTTTCTCTTACCTTTTTTCCACTGATTTTAAGGGGTTCTTTATGGAACCATATACAGCCAAAAATGGTTCTTCTATGGTTCTATCATAAAACACCTTTTTTAAAGTGTATTCTCACAAACACACTTGTTTAATAATCAACCTACATCCCTGTTGGAAACCAGCATCCAAAGCACCACATATACCAGCAATGCAGGTCTTTTCAACAGGACAGAGAAGTGTGTGAGAAAACTGAGACCTCGTTCTCCAGAGAAACATCTGATCAGAAGTGGACTATAAGAAAAGGCTCCATTTGTTCTCTGTGACATCACTTTGCTGTCAAAAAAAGTAATGTAATTTTTTTCTCTGGGATCAGACAGTCATGTGTTCTGTGGTTCAAACTTGCGTGTGAGTGTATTATTGACTCACCCAGATCAAAACACCCTGTGGCAGTAATTAAATCCAACAGCATTGTTTCATCATAAATGCTTCAGAGAGAGATCAAGAGACTTACAGTAAATAAATTTTATTTACCATGATGGTAAACAATAATGATGCAGCACAAGTTTAGAGTCAGTAATATCAGAATTTCTCACTGCAGGACACAATAACTGTCAGTTGGTTCTGCCGATGACTGAATGACCTGATTCTGGGTGAATCTGGTGTACAGTAACAGATGTTTGTGAATGGTAATCTGAGCTGTGATGATGGTGACAGTGTGTGTATAAGATGGCAGAAGTGAGTTGGTTTGCATGTGACGTGCCGTGTTGTCTTATGGACTACAGCTCTAACGTAAACACACAAGGTTTACATGTTTGCGTGCGTCTCAGGTTCTCACACGTGCCTGAGCAACAGAACCTTCAGTTGTCATTCATCAACGTTCAGTTTCTGCTAAATAACACCTAAACATTTATACAACCATCAGCTAACATTTGAAAACTAGCCTAGAAATCAATCAGTTCCCCATGAGCTCTTCAGGTATTATGTGCAGGTACAGTAGCCATAAAAACACTCTGCCTCTTAAATCTAAGATCAAACATTCAATTAAAATGGCATTGAGAAAAGGAAAATTGCCTCTCAGAAGAGATCTGCCATTATTTGGTGGCAGATGCCTCTTGGTCTGATATTTTGTCACGTGATACAATGGCATCCATGCATTTATAATTAGACTTAAGCATCTGAAGACTTTCTGCCCCTCTGTATATAGTCTGGTTAATGACTTGTAACTAGTGAATGTTGGTTGGTTGTTGTGGGTTTATATCACCAGTCGGGCGTAAAACCACATAGCAAAAACTCAAACCTTGAGGCAGAAAATAATCTTCCATCCAAAAGATCGAATGTATATTATTTTTAACTTCCAACATATTGAACCAAAGACATATAATCTATTTTAGTATTAGTAGAGTATTTGAGTATTTTTCTGTCTTTGTTTCTCCCACTCTCTTTGTCCCGCACTCTGTCCGTCTTCCTCTCTCTTAGCCACATCATTTGCCTGCTCCAGGTGTAATCCATCTATCTTTGCATTGTCATTTTCCAGGTGAGGACCGAGATTTGCATCTTCACCAGAGCTCCGATCTCCCTCACAAACATGCACAATTCCTGCCGACTGGCTACTGCTCGCTCTTCTGTTAACAAACACAATCACTTTTTACACATAGTCAAATGAGGCAAACCTCTGTACTGAGCTGGGTTACACGCTTGACTGTGGGTTAGTGGATCTCGCCAAAATGAACTGCTCACTGTGGTGACCAAGAATACAACAACATTGTTAGGTGCCATTTGTGCCAGAACCTTTTCATTTATAAGTTAAACCTTATGAGACAACAATCTAAGTGTAAAGAAGACCTCTGTTTAAACCATGTGGTCAAAAAAACTGTTATGATGCCAGTCCTTTAAATATGTTGCCAGAAAGATCAAAGCACAATTTTTAATGCTTTAAAAATGAAAATGTCTGTAATTCTGTAATTCTTCAGAAAATGGACAAAAGCATTTATTACATAAAATGCATAAAATGCACAACAAATGTTTATTTGACAAAGAACGTTATGCCCCCCTCCCTCTATGCCTTTCTATCTCTCTCGACTTCCATGCTGTTATTTCTCTGTTTTGACCGTTTTAGACAGATACTAATGCAGATCATGTGTGAGGCAGTTAGACACAAACAGTCACATTTAAGAAAGACTGTTTTAAATTGTTTTTTATTGTACATCAGACTCTAAAGGGTCTTGCCACAGATTGGCTGTTACATCTTGTTTGCGGTTGTTTCTCAGTCTATTTCTCAAATTTCGATTTTTTTGTAATTCATTTCATATGGCGTCTGTGTGTGTGTGTGTGTGTGTGTGTGTGAGATGAGTCTGCTAGGAAAAAATATTAAGGGATAAGAATAAAAACAGGCAGAAAAGAGAATCAACACCGCTCAGTGAGAGTGAGAGAGAGAGAGAGAGAGAAAGCACAGAATCTCAACAGGAGAAAATGAAGAAAATTGTCCCTGTAAACAGAATTTGAGTACATTCAAATAGAACTGCATGTTTTTCTCTCTCTGTTCCAGTTTGTAAACGGACTCAGTGCCTCAGACAAACAGAGAAATATTTCAACAAGTCAGTGACACGCACAGTCAGCGTTCTCCACCCTGAGGCACTGGCATGCCAAAGCCCGCACCAGCATCCCAGCAGCCACTGCACATATGAGCCAGAGAACAGTTTAAACTGGCCCAAACAGATAGAAAACCAGTGTGTGTGTGTGTGTGTGTGTGTGTGGACAGAACGCAGGTGGACAGATGTTTTCCTTACACCTGTTCTCATTTTATGCATTACCTGCATCATGAGTCTGACCCACAGGACATAAAAAACAAACTCACAGCATGCCAGTCTTCATCATCCTCTTCCTCATAAAGTTGAGAAACTGAGTTTACACTGTCTTTTATATTGTCTTCAGTCAATCACATTTGTCTGTACTATCTGTTCACCATGTGGTCTTTACATCTTACAGTAGATGGCAATCTAGAGCACTGCATTTATAGGTGTCAGAATCAGCTTAAAATGTAAATGAAATATAAATATATACACTACAGACACTCACAAAACTGTTGAACTCATATCCTTGTAAACAAATATTCTTGCGTTTGCAACTTGCATCACCCGCTCAGATTTTTTTATCTGATGGCCGTTGAAATGGGTTAAAAAATGAATTACATATTTTTGACCTGGGCCACACCTGGTAACCACATAGCAACAATGCAGTTAACTAGCAAGGCCTAGCAAAGCCTAACAAACACTAGCACCCTCTCAGAACATAAAAAACACCTTGCAACCCCTTGACTTCGTGTCAGCAACTTTTAAAGAGTCTTTACTTTTTAAAACATCAAATGTCTATGTGATTATGCTAAAGACGTGTTTCCACCATTCTCTCTCTCACTCTCTCTCTCTCTCGTTCAGGTACTGATCTGTTCCCGCAGAGACCGTCTTTTCCATCTCTGTCCCCGCTGACAGCCCCTCGTTTCTCTGACTCACACATGCATTATCCGGCTCCCTTCACCTACTCTGCCAACCCGTCCAGCACTGGAATCGGAGGTCTCAGCGTGGCAAGCGTGCCCACCTCCGGCCGCTACCACACCTACCTGCCACCTCCGTATCCTGGCAACCAGAACCAGAACTCTCACTTCCAGACTAACTCCTCGCCCTATCACCTGTATTACGGCACCGGGTCGGGCTCCTACCAGTTCTCCATGGTTCCAACTGGCGGAGCCGGATCAGGTGGCGAAAGGTCGCCCCCCCGCATGCTAACATCCTGCACTGCAGTGGGTGGAGCCGGAAACAACATCACAGGAAACAACAGCCTGATCAATGCTAGCCTCGGTAACCAGAGCGATGGCGTGGAAGCCGACGGTAGCCATAGCAACTCACCCACAGCGATAAGCGCGTCAACGCGCATAGACGAGTCGGTCTGGAGGCCGTACTGAGATACAGGGTGCCAGAAAAACTGAGAAAATGATTGAAAAAGATCAAAGGTTAAAAGCTGTGCATGTTTGATTGTGTTTGTCATTTAAATGCTATACCTGTCGCTTCCAAACCAAAGAGATCAAACAGCCCGAGAGGATTCAGATGATTAAACAGACAGTTCACCTGTAAACTGTACACCCTATAAACAGGACAGAAATGGACCTCCACCGATCCAAACAGAATGAGGAACCAAGTCTCAGAAAGAAACATGGTGCACTTAGAAAACAGTACAAAGTGCTTAAAAAAGGTTTCATTTGAAAAGGTAAAACGTCTCATAGTAATATATTAGCTACGTTTTCTGTTACTGTTCAAGCTGAACAACCAAAGAGAAACAGGTGCTGTGTGTAGAGCCTCTGTCTGTCCCTGATTATTTTACCTAAAACAAGCCAATTCATCTCGCCAATCTGCCTAGAAGCTGAAATTCCCAGATTGTTGCTTTGCTCTCACACAACACTGCAGAGGCTGAAAGCATTTACCACGCAGACTGAGTGAAAGAGATCAGAGCTTCATAGAGCAGCAGTGTGTTCATACATCACAGATTCACTCATGGTATACAAAAGTTAGTTTACTGTTGAAAGGACTTGATTTGTGCCAAAATCATGAACAATTTATTTGTCTTTAAACTGGACACTTGTCTTTTTTATAATAGTTTTTAATGTGATTTTTTTCACATTAAAATTTTTTTTGTTTGTGAGTGATTTTTTTTCTCGATGATTGCTTTAAATGAACTGCGGTTTCCTCTGACTTATTGTGTTTTGTTGGAACTCATATTTACGGTTTCTGTACTTTTTTTAATTTATTTGAGCCAACATGGATACTTTCCAATTTTTTGGTCATTTCACATTTCCGTTTTTACTACTTTCTTACAATTTCTTTGTTTTAATATAAATCGGAATTTGTTCTATTGTAATATATTCTAAATTATACAAAATGACTTTTATTGTAATGTCTATGTTTTCCAATGCAGCTTTAATGCACTAAAAACTTTTATTTAAAAGGATGCATGTCCTTGTAAAGCACATCATTGGGATATATTCATGTCCCATATAACATTCATATCATATTGAGTTCCTGTTGAGCCTCAGGTGAACTTAAGCAGTACCAGCCAAAGATTCAGACAATCACCTGTTGTCATTCTTCTCTCAAGTGTGAGAAATATGTTGCTTCAAGCACATACATTATCCGTCTATTTTTCCGACCTTGTTCTTGGAATGACTGAAATTAGAAATGATAATTGGGCATGTCTGAAAAGAGATCAGCCTTCATTATTTGAATAACAAAACCATGCACTTGTTCATACAAGGGTGGTAAACTGGCCCGGACACACGGACACACACACGGACACACACGCGGATACACACGCGGATACACACGCGGATACACACACACGCGGACACACACACACGCGGACACGCATGGACACGCGCGGACACACACACGCGCGGACACACACACGCGGACACACGCGGACACACACGCAGGCAGACACACACACCAGGTGTAAGTGAACTTTTCAGAGCATAAGCGAGAGGATTTTCCCCATGCTCACACCTGCTACTGTTACCCAAGGGTAAAACCCAAAGAGAGTGAAGGAAACAAATAGAAAGATAAATGAAGAGACAGGGCTATCTCCTTTCACAATCACTGGTCAACCTAAAGACATCTTCAGAATGTCTTAAGAAGTGCCTGTGTTGAGTTTGATTCATGGATGCTTTGATGTCTTTGTGGGGGGAGTTCTCCTGCCCTCTCGTATGATTATACCCACAGGCTACAGGAAGGATGGATTCAAAATATGAGATGGTACTACTTACAAGCAAGGAATTCTGGGTAATAAAATCCAATGTTTTCATTATTATTTCACGAGAAACTACTTGGTACTGTGATTATCTGTCTGATGTTGAAATGACAATCTGAAGGCGTGGTTTGATTATTTGATATGATATTTGATATATCTGTAGCTACTGTCTTATTTTCTTAGAAGTTCAGTTGCAGACATTTCTTATGTCAAGTTTATCATGATTTCTGGTTATCGAAAGACCAAATCAAGATTTATCCCATATTGGCCATGATGGGCTAGAAGAATATTTACTGGCCCAAAACAACAGGATCAAATGCAGCAAATCTGTTTATCTCCACTGTATCAAGTACAGCTCTTTACTGTGTGCTGAACTGAGCAATCCTTTTCAAACCATACATTGTAATTTTGGCTCTGAAACATTCTCTTCTGTTCCTTTATTGTGTGCTAATGATGTAGTTTTTTATGCATTTTAAATAAAATATGTTCAGGATTTGTTTGTTTTTTAATGGCCACATTCATTTAATAATACAGTTTAATTAAATTCCTAGTTAATCAAAGTGTCATTAGTTTCAGCCTAACTGAGATATTTAAATGTACAGTATTTTTGCCCACTTGGTTTTACACCAAATATAATGAAACATGTTTAAAATAATAAACACTCAGGCAGAAAAACATTAATACTTCAACATCAATATAATCAATAAATAATGCTTTAGTTATATGAGTGGCACAGAAAAAAAAATTTCACTCTGAATTTAGATTCCAGAATGATGCCAAAGCCGGGGTGACATCACTGATGACAAACATCATTGGTTCTTACATGTCATAAGTGAAGTCATCATTTGAAATGTGTACAATGAAGAATAAAATCTGAGGCCTCCAGGGATGATAAGCAAATAATAAAATTAAATCTCGGGTGGATCCTCACTGAAAACAATCATAGGGTTTTAGTGGAAGACTCTGAATAGAGCTCAAACAACACAAGAACAACTTACAAGAACTACACACTGTTCTGTGTTCCTCTTTAAAGCCATGGTAACTATGAGTTATATAAAGACTGTTATTAGAAGGATTGGATGGTAAAGGGAAAAACTGGATGGTGAGTAAACACTACTAGTTTAGACGCCCAAACTAACAACTTCTCATTTCACTTAATCATAGATTAGTTCTGTTTCACACACAACAAACAACAGCTATGTGATTTTCACATAATTTGACAGATATGCAAAGATTCTCATGGTTTCTTGCGGTTTAATCTTTTCAGTTTTTATTTCTTTTATTTCTATTTTTTTAGTTCTCAACAGGTCATTATTTTAAAATCACCTACTCGGATGTTGTCACCTGTGTGTTGTTAAAAGCAGTCTTATATGTTTGCTGTTCTAGTCTGCAGTGTAGTTTCCCTTAACAGCTGCCAAAATCCTTCCAGGAAAACAGGCCAAAAACACCGCTGTCATCTTATACCCACAAACATCATTAAATGTCCAGTGAAATGCTCTGTGGAACACAACCTACTTCTAACCAATAACAAGTTTCACAGATGTGACAGAAACTAAAGGCTAGTGACATTTTTAAGACACAAACTTGACTCAACTTTTAAAAAAGATTTTAAAAGAAAAAACATGAACACAACAAAACCAAGTTCATTAAGCTGTTTCATGGGGTCAACTTTGTATATATATATATATATATATATATATATCCGTCATATATATCAGCAAGATTTTATCCATCTAGCAACTATAGCAACCAGACTACTTCCCTATAACCTGCCCGAGCATTCAAATATAATGCAGCACACCCTCCACATTCACTTCAGATAATAAATCACAACTATTAATAATATTCATACCCACAGACAAATTCTACAGACATATTTAGTCGACTAGTGACGTCAGACTGGTCAATATTGAATTATGAATTACTCAAGAGCAGATACATTTATGGCAGCATAAGAATAACGGTGTCTTACCTAACACACTGAAATCCAGCGACGCGTCAGGAAACTGAGGTAAACCCAGCGACGCGTCAGAAAACTGAGGTAAACCCAGCGACGCGTCAGGAAACTGAGGTAAATCCAGCGACGCGTCAGTAAACTGAGGTAAACCCAGCGACGCGTCAGGAAACTGAGGTAAATCCAGCGGGGAATTACTGGTTGTACATAGAGACTGGTCAATTTATTTCCCCCTAGACTTCATGAGTACGTTTTATTACACGACACACGGCATGTGATCTGTATGTTTAATTAAACTAGTCGTGTTTGAAAAACATGAATAATTAAAATGCGCGCGTCTGTTCGATCCTCACCAGCCCTCCCCCACCTTAATGATGCGGAAATGAACAACACGTTTATCCTCACTTTCCCACGTGCGCGCTCACGTAAGAAAAATATTTAGGCTATTCATTAAAAGGTGGCCGATTGAATATGTTAATTTATGTTTTTTTACATATTAATACAATAAATCAGTTATACCCTTGTCACATGTTATGTTGTACTATTGTCAAGGCCCGTTGCTTGACTTTAGCTGTCTTTTAAACTGTTTGTGCAGACGCTTTAATTTTGACATATTTCATTTTCCTCAGTTCGAACTGGTTTACACAAATGATTTGAAAGAATTTTGTTAAGGAATCGAACTGATTGTGTCCGAATCATTCTACAGTACTGAACCCATAACCTCCTTCAGTTGTTTGGATTATCCAGGATTTAATCGGTGAGACGAAACGCTATATTTAATAAAACAGATAAGATTACAAAATTAACCAACAATACTCGCTTGAATTAAGTTTAAAGGTTGCCTGTAGTCTGGTTGATTGACAGCTTACGAAACAGAAGTGAAATAACATTTTCTTTCGACATAAAATAATATGACAAAAAATATTTTAACCTGGCAAATTAATCGTGTTGTTTATTACATATGCATATTATATTTAAAATGTTTTTCATTTAAATTGAGTTTGAAAGAATCATCTGTGAAGAAACCATTAATAACATTCATTTTGCAGGTCACAGATGTACAGCAGGTCTGTTATATTGTATATGAAGTCTGTGACCACTGTTAGTGTTCAGATTCTCTTTATTTGTGTTCTTGGATTCCTGTGTTTTTGTTATGTTGAATTAATGCTGTGATTATATTCAAAACCTCTATTTTCTGGCACGTTACAGTAACTCCCACCGAGAAACGTCAAGCGTTGAATTAAATAAAGCTCAAGAGAATTACTAATGCGTCTTTTTCACACACAATATATAAACGTGAGCATCAGGAAGTCTTTCTCTCCTACAGAGCATCTTTATCTTTTATTTCTCTTTGGTATCTCAGCTGTGTTTTTAGATCAGGTGAAACACAGAAGAGAAGGTCACATCTACAGCATGGGGTTAAGAGTACAGTTAAGAATATAATGGTAATACTGCATGATTTAATAATGACTGTAAAATACAGCACTCTGTCACTACAAACTGAAGCCAGTTATTCACTCGTCAGTTATTTACAAATTAAATCACCAGTCATTCGTTTGGTGAGTCTCATCTCTGATTTCACACCTGCTATTGCAACTGTATTTATTTTTTACTGTTGCTGTGGGAAGTGGGCATAAAAAAATGAGACAAGCAACAAGAGCTGTTATGTTTTGGAAAAATGATAGAGGTCTGTGAAAAACTGCTTTGGTTTTTCATGGAAACCACTTCCTGTGTCATGGGGGCCCTTTGGTACCTGCGTCCATAAGAAACCCATTAGAAGTGTTCTGACCTTTCTCTTCCCAGCCTCTGTGAGAAGAAGAGAACAGGCGGGCTGGAACCACTTTGTTTCGGGGGCCTGTGAGTGCGGGACTATTTTTTAACTGAACCGGAGAAAAACGGGCCGGGCCTTGGGATGGGAAAAACAGACTGTGTCCAAAATCACGGTTCCCACACAGAGAGCGAGAAAGTCAGACCACAGGGACCTGAAACGAACAGTCATCCTTACATTTCCACTTACAGAAACACGATTATCAGAATCCTTTAATGTTTCAATTGTTTCTCTTAGAAGGCAATGGGAGATATTTACCTTTCAGGCAGTTTTTGTTATATTTATTCAGTGTTTTACTAATCTGCATGAAAATGATTCATTTTCTTAATCCACTGGCCTCTTTTTTATCATGTCATCTGAATCAAAGTTGAAATATATTAAGTCTTCTGAACTAGTGAAGCTTAAACTCTAAATAATGAAATGTTTCTCAGGAAAACAACCCTACCAATATAAATGTTTTTGACGGGGGTTTTAAAAGTCCAGACTGTATCTGTCTGAAGATCTTTAATTTATCTGCTTGTCTGACAGGAAACAATCAAACAACCCTTACCGTCCACCTATAAAACTGCAAGAGAAGACTCTGAAAAACAGGTTCAGTTCCCATAATGCATCATGAGAACTGATGCAAGGGACTGGCTGTTCTCACATAAAACAATGACGTGTGATACAAGTCCATCAAGAATAGATATTGTTTCCTGCAGAACGCGGGAAATCAAGAGGAAGTGCAGAGAGGGGCTTGAGACAGGATCTTATAAGAGATCTTGGCTCATTAGTTTATTTAGGGAGAGCAGATCTGGAGGGGTTAAACTCTTTTATACTCCCCCAAGTCCCTGAAGATACACAATCCACGGGAACAGAGCTCACGAACAGCAGAGCTGGGAAATTATTTCCTCTTATTATGACATTTTAGTTTTTTTCTGATAGTGGAAAAGTAGATGAATAAGTAGATCTAAATAGATCTGTTTAGTCTTATTGCTTTAAAAGAGAAACAATTAAGATACTAAATATTTGGAATTAACTTCCTTGTTGTAATTTGTTTCATACTGGATTACACATCCAGTTTATAAATAGCCAAACATCTGTGTGTGTCTGTGTGTGTACGCACAGCGTGTGTGTTTAATGTCCTCAGAAATGTAACACCTCCACATCTTCTCTCTTGAATTCAGCCTGAGGCTGGAACAGAAAGATGAACAGAGACATTTCTTCATGACTGGCAAGATTCATATTGATGCATAATTACAGAGATAAAACACTAGGAAAGAGAGAAACAGCCTGGGGCTTCTTTTGGGCCTGGAAAGAAAGAGTCATAATGATGAGGGTGATTTCCTCTGAGATGACAGAAAAGAAGGATCTGAGGGAACGTGGTAATACCCCAGATTACCTCATCAAAACCACTGTGTGTGTGCAGCAGTGGTTTATAGTGTAGTCTGTTGTTTTATATTAGAGCTCATTAGTTGAATTGCTTGTGAGAAGCACTTCAAACTGAGATTGGAAATTTTGAAAATTTGGACATAAGTTCAAAATAGCTCAAGATCTAAAGCAGAACATTTTCAAAATGTCATTGTTTTGTGTGTGTGAATGGAAGCTATAAATTCATATTTATAGTAATATTTAATATTCTCTTGGTATTCTCAATGGCGATTCTCATTACTGTAGAAAACTACCATGAGTAATACTGCAAAACACGTTTCTACACACAACTGAAAGCTTTATTATTCATAACGCTGTGATATAGCGCCCCTTCGTGACCAGTTTTGCAACTAGCAGAGAATTAGGTGTCCTGTGGCCCACAGGCTGTGCTGTCAAATCCCATTCACAAAAGCAAACGAGCCCCCCAATCAACACAGTGTCTGATACAATTACAATATTTAGAAAAAGTCTTTTTTAAATAAAAAGTCTATAAACAGATCTGTCTCCTCCGTCTCAGTAGCGCTCATGTTTCCATCCATCTGAAATCAAGCAGAACTGACAGCAGCTACTTCTCTATTTCTTCATTGGTGCACCTGCGCTCTCAAGACAAGCGCGCGTTTCAGAAGCCCTGAAAGTGCCTTTCCACTCGTGTGTGGTGTGGAGGTATCACTTTACAAATGTCTCTCCGTTCACAGCAGAGCTCTTGTTCTGTACAAGTGCCGAAAACCCGAGATATATTCGTGCACACAGCGTTAAAACACCGGGATATCTGAGCAGAGGAAGATCTCGCCCAGATGAAGTTGCTTGAACTTGTGAGGTGATCTGCAGCTTTACACGACTGCAGAAACGTCTTCCAAAAACAGCACCCCTCGGCTGCAAGTGTCTGCTGGGTAAATGTGAGTCCAGCTGAGGGCGGAAACAGTAAGCTTTGTGTTCCATAAAACTGCTCAACGTTTCTTGGCATAAATGACATTTTGTATTCGTATATCAACACTGAGATGTACGCCAACACCTGTATTTACTTTCGGCACAGAAATCTGTCCCAATAAAAGTGTTGCAACTACTTCACCTGGCATGGTGGAAACTTTCTCATATCAAGGACCCTTCCCAGATGGAACCAGGGCTCCATGTTGGATTTTGTATATACAATTATAAATGTTGTATGTGAATCTTGTCGTATAATTAGGCTGTTTTTATTTGCAGTGCTGCCAGCTGAAATCTGATCTGTGTTCATGTAAGTGATCGCTGAGGTTAGCGCGTGCAGAGATCCTGCATGAGCAACAACCGGCATCAATATTTACTGACGTCATGAACTGCCCTCATTTATACACAAATATTTCAGAACAGACAGACCGATTTAAAAGACAGCAGGTTTATCAAGGTCTAGGTTTATCAAAAGAATTCTGGAATTACTGTAAACTGAGTTAAACAAAAGACTGTGTAGTTTATTAGTAGATGATAGATTATTATGTAATCTATCATCTACCCTGATGTATGTTGTTGTTTTTGTACGTTGTAGTTGTGCTTTGTTTTTGGATCATTTTTAGAGTCTTAGAGGTACAAACGTTTGATCAAATTGGGTTACAACATTAAAATAAACACAATTTAAGTACCGTATTATAGCATTCGCATGCAAAAAGCTTTGGCATGCATTTGAAAAGAGAAGTTTTGGGGTTTCTGTGTTTGCATTTTGAAAGACGTTCTATATGTGTATCTCTTTTGTGCTGTTGTGGTCTGAAGGTTGTGTTTTCTCATATGTCTTCCTCATTGTCATCCGCTTTATTTGTGTTTCTAAGAACTGCTTAAGTTCCGCCTTCAACAGAAACCACACGCCTGTCCCTTTAAATCCCGCCCACTTCAGCTGCCCCCACACACCAGCCAATCACAGCGCTCGCTTTTCGAACAGGCGTGTCCACAGCGCTCACGAGGACAGAAATGACGGGGGCTGACGTCACACAGTCAAACTCCGACCCGGCTGTAGCTTCTCAAACTTCTGATCTAGATGATTTGATCCGTACGGGTAATAAAGCCCGTGAGACACCCGTGAACGCGAACTGTTCTCCAGGGAGAGTCTTTATTGTGGGCAGGTCCTGATGTGATCTGAGGTCAGCACGGCAGTCATGGGCTCCAGAGCTTCATCTTTACTCAGAGAAGAGGACATTGAGGAAATCAAGAGAGAAACCGGATGTGAGTATGAGTTTTGTGACGGTAAATTTTGGGTTTGGTTGTGACTGACACATGCGCTGATGCCGTGTCAGAATGACAGACTCGAGAAGAATTCCGGATTTCACACTGATGATGGTAACTACACATGTTTGAACTTTGTGTCTTCTGTGTCTTGTGTCCAGTGATTATCATGTGGGATATTTACTCACATGACAACGATAATCTGTGTGGATAAAGTCTGGATTGTTGTGGAACATGCTACATTCATGTGGTTGGCCACACTGTTTTACTGTGGTGAAACAAAAAACACAGGCAAAACAACTCAAAACATTTTGTTCTCAATTCAGTTTGATTCAGTTGAATTTAACACTTCATATATATATATTATTTATATAACACTTCACAAACGCATATTGTTCCAGCGCAGCTTTATTAATGTGAGCAGACTTTACAAGTTACAAGTGGAGTTTATTGTCATTTCAGCGAGACAATGTTTCTCCAGAACAAGGTTCTACATAAGACAAACACTAAACTTCACGGACATAAGGGCTACATAAATTAAACAAAGTATATTCCAGATATTTCCTGTCGTTAGAGTTTGTCACAGTTCACAAAACAGATTTAGAAATAATATAGAACTCACAGGAAAATGCAAACCAAAATCAATCCTGCATATATGTTAGAAAATGTAGAAACATTTATTTGTTTGTGTTGTGTTATATATTTGGTCCCAGTCTAATCCCCATGTTCCTGTAATATAATAATACTCATTATCTGTGGTCTGGGCTGTGAGAAACATGTACAGTTTGTTAGGTCATTCAGATAAGACTTGCATTTAATCTGTCTTGTGACAAAGCTCTGTGTGTGGATCATGAATATTTACTGTCTTTAATCAGAATGTGTGTGTGTGTTTTAGTTTCCCACAGTCAGATCACTCGACTGTACAGCCGGTTTCACAGTCTGGATAAAGGAGAGAACGGAGCACTCAGGTACCACAAACACACACGACATGAGTAAAACTGCAGTTTACCTTGTGAGGCGACACTTGACGTATGAGCTGAAAGAGAAAACGGGTTGTGTCTGTGTGATCTGGTTTGTTTGAAATCCCTCTGATCATAACAGATTTATTTGTGTTGATAAACACAACTGCCTCAGGCTTTGAAAACATGAACTTTTGTCAGGGACAAAATGGCTCAGTGTTTAATTTGACTGTAGTTTCATTGCAATTCATTGCAAATATTCAATGTCCTTGAGTGACATTGTTTGTGTTGACAACTGTGGTTTAAAACCAGGTCAGATGGTGGTAAGCTCAACAAGCAAGCTCAGTGTTTGATCATGATGGGATCATGGGGTTTGTTGTCACTCAAAACATCTTCCAGACTGTTATAAGTGTTTGAATAGTAAATAGATTCAGACATCAGAGCGGTGAGTGTCCCCTCATGGAGCGCGTGCACGTCCCCTGATGGAGCGCGTGCGCGTCCCCCTGATGGAGCGCGTGCGCGTCCCCCTGATGGAGCGCGTGCGCGTCCCCCTGATGGAGCGCGTGCGCGTCCCCCTGATGGAGCGCGTGCGCGTCCCCCTGATGGAGCGCGTGCTGACTGATACATTAATCATAGTATTACTGCTCACACTTAAAGTCAACAAGTCATGTTTTTTTCATAATAAGGGCTTGGCTGTACTGTATACTGTACTGTACTGTACTCTACTGTACTGCTTAAGCATTATATGATCTAATGGCAAATTTAAGAAACTCTTAAAGTTGCCGAAGTTTGTTTGTGCTGTTCAGTGCAGTTTTCTGACACCTTATATTGTACTGTAATAATCTTATTGCTAAGTGTAAAAAAATGTGTATTTAAGTGTATTTAATGTCATCAGATGATGTTATGTAAGATAATCTCTCTCTTTCAGCCGAGAAGACTTTCAGAGGATTCCTGAGTTGGCCATAAATCCTCTTGGCGATCGGATAATTAATGCGTTCTTTCCAGAGGGGTGAGAAACTTCCTCATAAACATTTCAAATGTCAGTTCTTCTCTCTGCTCACTGCTGAGATAATCTTCAGGTGCACATATCTAGTGTGAACGACCATGTGCTGATAGATCAAATATTTACAACCCTTCCAGTAATCTAATCACCTGACATTTAGATTCTAGATTTGATTCTGGATCTTACTCAATTCCCTTCATCTGTCTCATTTCTGTTTCAGTGAGGATCAGGTAAATTTTCGGGGTTTCATGAGAACTCTGGCTCATTTCCGTCCCGTGGAGGACTACGAGAAAAACAAAGACCTGTCTTCAGGAGAGCCACTCAACAGCAGGATGCACAAACTCCTCTGTGAGTTCCACCCAAACCTCTCATGCATTCGCTTCATGGGCCGAGAGGCTGTGCTATACTGTGTGTAGTGACAGCTGAAGTTATTCTGTCCAGAGTGTGAGGCGGACATCCTGCAGCCTCTCTGCAACAATACAGCACAGCATCGAGTGTCTTACTGCTTTTGTACAATCGTTACTATGGTTACATTATAATAGCAGTGCAGTAATAAAAAGCAGCATTAGCCTATTTACATTTTTAAATTGTGAATATCAGATATAGTCTTGCTGTACATCCATTTGAAGTCAACATTCAGAAACTCTTTATTTTACAGTAATTACATCAGCTTCAGTTTTGTTTCAGTCAAAGCAGGTGAATTTGGTTTCCTGAAGGGTACCTGGAAATGGTCTTAATCTGAATCACCCTGTTTATATTAATACTCTGTTTTTAAAACTTGCTTTAGTCCACAGAAACGTTTAATCTCTGTTCGGGAAAATGTAATTCTTCAGTACAGTACGTTCTCTTTGTGTAAGTTTACTGTTAAATTACTGTTGTGATTTAAAGCTTATAAATATTTGGGTTTGTCCTCATTTCCTCCCAGTTGCTTTTCGGTTGTACGACCTCGACAGAGATGACAAGATCTCCAGAGATGAGCTCCTGCAGGTGAGAGAATCCTGTTAATGATGTACAACACAAGCTGTCTGTCATTTGCTCACACATGAGAAACACCTGCAAGCTGCTTTTCATTATCACCCAGTAAACAGAAGACACACACACACACACACACCGATATATGAGCACAGCTATGCAGAGTTAATGCTAATTATGAGTTGATAGATTCTTAAAAGCTTTAGGGTGTGTCATCGCATTATAGAATCTAACAGAACTTATAAACTACTTAACCCAAAATACCCACGTGTACTAGTGGTAGATGGTAAAAAGCACATTTGTAGAGAACGGCAATCACCTGTCCAGTCACTAGAGGGCAACAATGTTTGTGATACACGAGCGTAACGTTGAACTGTGTGTCTGTGTGTTTTCAGGTGCTGAGAATGATGGTGGGGGTGAATATCTCTGACGAGCAGCTGGGCAGCATTGCAGACAGGACCATCCAGGAGGCAGATGCTAACGGAGACATGTGCATCTCCTTCAGTGAATTCATCAGGGTAACCACTCACTTGAAACACTTGAGAGTGACTTGACATGCTTTATGATTTCATGTTGCAACAGATGCATAAATAATGCATAAAGATTTCCTAACAGTCCACCTGCTCGTGTTCAACCTGCTTGTGTTGTAAGGGTTCTGAAGCTGGTCAATAGCTTTGTGTGAGGAACACACTGAAATTTAAATATTTACTGATAATATTCCCCTTAAATCTCATTTACATACATTGTCATATAACAAATGACGCCTTCAGTTGTCTCTTTACCTGCAGTAAAACATGTAGGTTTCTTGTGTTGTCATGGAGAACTTAAAATAATGTAGGATGAGGGCATTTTTATTTTTGGAGTGAACTGTCCCTTTAAAATGATACTTTCCTTCTTTTAGGTGTTGGAAAAAGTGGATGTTGAACAGAAGATGAGTATCCGCTTTCTTCATTAAAGACCAATCATGATCGGAACTCTGATTGGATAATATCTGTGTCAATATAAACAAGACACACACACTCTGATTCCACTCTCTGTGGACTGATTCATTCTCTGTGCTGGACTCTTAATGTTAATCACACTGTCTCTCTGATTGTCTCTCCAGCGTGAGTTGCTTTGGGGATAAAAGGGAGTTACTTGATGCCTTCCCCTGTGTCAAAAAGTTTTGAATCTTGAATGTATAAACTGTATTTTTTGCGGATTTAAATGCAAGTCTTTGTGACTCTCCGTTTACTGTAGTCAACATCTGAAAGCTCAAGTTTGATGCTTTTGTAGTAGAGAAACGTGTTCTTGAGATTTCCCATGAGGAGAAGGTCTGTGAAATGCCATGTATTACTGGAGCACAGTAGAGTTTTCTTCTTTTTTTTGTTATTTTATAAACTGGTGAATCATGAATTTTCCACTTTATAAAACCTATTCAATTACATATTAAGAGAGGCGTGTGTGCGTGCGTGCACCAGAATAAAAAAGGAGGCAGAGATTTTTGCATCTTGGCACAGAAAACAATACAACTGTTTGTATTGAATCGACACAGAACTGATGTTTATTGAATTCATGCATCATTGTTGCTCAGAGCCGAAACTGTGTTTCCGTGTCGACAGCCACATCACCAGAAGCCTTTGATTATCTGTTCTGCTCACTGAACATTTACAGTTAATCACAACAGCAGCGACAGTTTGTAGCATTTCGTTGTGTTGTGTTTGTTTTATATGAGCAAAATCAGGCTGTGTGGGTGTGAGCACTGCGGTTTATCTGATTAATGATTCAGTTGCTGCATCATTTACAGGTACTTGAAAGAATTCAGGCATTTCAGATTCCTGCTTTATGTACAAGTGAAGTTTCTGAACGGAGTTCTTCGCGTTGTGACAGCATCATGGGCTGGCTAACAGAACATTCAAGAGTCTTGTACACTTGAAATGTGATGTCTGTGATCTGTCATGTTGGGCTGTGACTTAAATAAAAACAAGTGCCATCAAGTCCTGGTGTTTATGTTCTACAGCGTTTAGTACTGAACTGAACCTGGTGCTCCAGTTGGACCAGAAGTGACTGACAGACCAGGTATTTGGTTGCGTCCTGTGAAGGGTCCAGACAGATTCAGACTCAGCAGGAAAAGTGAATGAAAAGGTTAAGTATGGTGACTCATACTGGGGTTAAATGAGGAGACATGAACATGCACTGGGCAACACTGGCAGCAGCTGGGGGGTAAGATGCCTCGATCAAGGACACTTTCATTGTTGTTATCTTACATTTGTGCATGATACAGGGAACGAATTGTTGGACTTTAAAGACTTGATCTATAAACACAATGAGGCCTGTGTTAGATTTCACCAGCACACACATTGTAACCTTTTTACTCTGTAAGCAGCCATTCATCTATTGTACTGCCCCAGGCATGCTGCAAACTGCCCCATTTAGGGCTCTTTGTCTGCCTTTCTGTTGCATTGTGTGGGAGCAGTGTGAGATTGATGAATATGCCAGCTGTTCTGATTCTTTTCTCCATCTTTTGTCTTCATTCGTCCCACATGTAACCTCTCACAATGTGTATCAACCCCCATCAACTTTATTTAGCCCTTCCTTAATACATTTCTGAATATATAAGACGACTTAGTTTACTGATCTTGTGTCTATTTTCTTTCTTTAGTTTTGTACTTAGGTTTGACGGTAACTAAATACCTCGTTTAGATGTATAACTGTTTTTATTTTCTCCTTAAAAGACATAAATGGTTTTGAAAACTATGAATATTGGTATATGCCCCGCCCACTGGAGCTAAACATCACGCAACAGCGGAAGCTCCTGTCCTGACCCGTGACGTCACTGCCGGTTCAGCGCGTCAACGCACTAATTCGGTTTCATTTCCTCCACATCCGTCAGCTTTATTCTTCATTAAAGCCCCGAAAACGCGAGCGACGATGGACGAAAAGAGCAAGAGCAACGGCGACAGTAAATATCTGCCGGAGTTACTGGCGGAGAAAGACAGTCTGGACTCGTCCTTTACTCACGCCATGAAACTGCTGACCGCAGGTCAGTGAACATTAACCAGTACTGCAGGTCCTAATGCTACACAATACAGCGCAAGCTTATCACAATCTTCATAAGATAAAGAACTCCTTACTTATTATAATTATATTAAGCACTTAGATTTGGCGTTACACTCAGCTCGTGTGTTTGATGCAGTTAGGATCTGTAGCTGTTACGTTACATTCATACGTGTAAATGGTTTAAACCTAAGCTAACTTTAACCAGTGGACAAATGAGGTTAAATCTTAATGTACAAATCTCTTTGTTAACAAGAAAGCACTTCCGTTGAAAAGGATTTTAAGAGCCATTTTGTTGGTTTTTCTTTTGGCATTTTGTATGTTTTTGTCGTTCTCTATAATTACTGGTTATGATGATCTATAATTACTGTTATATTCACAGATTTAAGTTCACATTTTGTTTGTTTGTTTGTAAAGTTGTAAGATGTTGTTGGGTGTGAGAGGAAAACATCAGTTTTAAATGCATGATTTTATTCTATAGTAAGATTATTGGGAAACACTGATGTAGGTTTCACTGGTATCAAGTGGAATTCATGTTAGTAGTAGCTGTAAACATAAACAGACATAAATTCTCTTTTATGTTGTTCTAAAAGAAAGTGATGAATCTGCAATACAGAAGATGCACCAGAAACTCAAGTTAACAACACACAAAATAAATGTTTCTTAAAAACAATCTTATAGAGGCAGTGAGTTAACAACTCGCAGCCGAGTCAAGTCAACACATTAGAGGACGTGCTGCTCTGCTCGTTTGCTGGGGCCTGTGTTTCACCTGGAGGAGGTTTAGATCACTAGAAGTGTGTTTGATAACCACAAGAGTTTTGATGCTCTGCCTGAGAGGGGGGCCCTGCTGGGTGGGATGCAGTTCTTCAAAATTTTCACTGCAGTCATTATTTATAAGATGATTCTTTGTCTTTACAGAGATCGAGAGAGTTCAGAAAGGTGAACCCAAGAAAGACACAGAGACGTATCTGGACCTGCTCACAGCCAAGAGTGTGCGTGTGAAGGAACGTGTGCTGATCCCAGTAAAGCAGTACCCACGGGTGAGTGACGGGATGTCTGAGCTGTGTAACAGCATGTGGTTGTGTACTGTGTTCATGTACTGAGCACTGATTCTTCCTCTGTCCAAACTGATGCATATTTCTGTGGCTTAGAACCGTTGGCAACAATCAGCAGGAATTCACTTGAGATAAATTCTTGAGAGATTTTATCTGCGTTTCTCTTACAGTTTAATTTTGTGGGGAAAATTCTGGGACCGCAGGGCAGCACCATCAAACGTCTGCAAGAAGATACGGGGGCCAAGATCTCTGTGTTGGGGAAAGGATCAATGAGAGACAAGAACAAGGTAACATTTAGAGCAGAAGTTTCAACGAGGGCCGCCGATCTGCAGAGTTGATCTCCAGCACTAATGAATCTCACCTCAAGCATCTGATTGAGATCTTTGGGACTGACAGAAACATCCATCACATGTGTTGGAGTAGATCAGAGCTAAACTCTGCAGATCTGTGGACCTTCAGGAACATGGATTGGAAAGCTCTGCACTGGTTGAATAGCCTCTTACTGAAGATCAAGTTGTGTGTAACCTGCTGTGCACACCTGCAGGAAGAAGAGCTGAGGAAGGGTGGAGATCTGAAGTATGCACACTTGAGCATGGAGCTGCACGTGTACATCGAGGTGTTCGCCCCCATTCCAGAGTGTTATCTGAGGATGGCTCATGCTGTGGACGAGATCCAGAAGTTCCTTATGCCTGTAAGTGTAAACACGGTCATGTGATGCTTTCTTCATCATTGCAGATGCTATTAAGCGTCACTGTGTGTTAGATCTTTAAGGGGCGAGTGAGAACAGGTCCCTGAATGGTATGTAGAATTACAGGTGTCGTGAAAAAATGAAGGAACAGTTGAGCAGAGAAAGATTTAACAAACAATATTTTATTAAAGAATTACTGCACAGCAAAACAGTAACACTGTCACATCATATCCTCCTGAGACATGAGCTCCTGGGAATAGCTCCCCCAATAGTCTTAATTCGTGCGTGCGTGCGTGCGTGCGCGCGCGTGTGCGCGTGTGCGTGTGTGTGTGTGTGTGTGTGTGGACAAACCTTGAAAGGACAAGGGACCTCGAGACTGTAACGTCACTTTATGACTTATATTTATGACAATAAAGGCATTTCTGTAGCTCTTTGGTTAAAGCATGGCATTGTTCCCAATGAACATGGGGGACATGTTCAACCCTTGAAGTCACAAGAGAAAACTGTATATACAATATATTATAAATGACATGATTACATTTCGAGCGTTACTGTTTAATAGATGTTTTGATGACAGACTTTCTCTCTTTCTGTGGTGTGTCAGGTGGATAATGTTGAGGAAATGCATCAGGATCCATACATGGATCCGGGGTATCTGAACGGCTCCCAGAATGTTCCCGTCCATGGCAGAGGGGCCCCTCCACTCAGGGGCCGTGGTGGCCCACCCCCCCCAATGGGAGCTAGGTGAGAAAACCCCTTAATCTTGGACAAATTTAGCCTGCAAGAGTCTACGTTTTGGGACTTTAGCCTTTGTTTTTTATACTTTAAAGTGGTGTAGTTTTAGTTTACTGTAAATGCAGTCTGATGTTCATTTGTGTTGCCCCTTCAGAGGCCGAGGTTTGCCCTCTCGTGGAGGTGCAGCGTCCCATGGCGGAGCTCCACGGGGAGGTCCAGGGCGAGGAGGTACAGTGAGGGGGGCATCTGTGGGGCGAGGTGGGCCTCCACCCGCCGGACCGAGCAGAGGAGCAGCGTCCGCTCGATCGAGACCACCCGCACCTGCTCAGAGAATAACACCAGCACAAGCTCTCTCTCACCAACAACAGCCCCATCAGCCCCCACCCAAACCTACAACATACCACCAATACGTGAGTCCACACCGCCCAGCAATCCCAACAGCTGCAACTGACTGGTGTTATTAAATGAGATTACTAATATCAAATCAGATGAGCATTTAAATAACAGATTCAATCATATTTATACATATATTTAAACTTTTTTTGCATACCGTCCATGTAGAAAAACTTTCTGTATTCTCCTATGTGTCTAAATGCATATCTCAGTTCTTGGTTTTCTCATCACAAATATTTCTTGTTTATTTGTCCAACACGTTTTATAACATCACTGACACCCTCTCTTGGTGTATCGCATGAACACATTATTCTGAAATCTAGTAGCCAGCGGAAACACTGAGGCATTTCCTCCTCAACACCATCAGCTCCAGTATTCTCTACATGAGTAGCTTGTGACACTCACCCTGTGTTCTCAGAGCTATGAAGAGCCGTATGCAGAGTCGTCATATGAGGGATATGAAAGCTACTACAACCAGCCTGCTCATCAGCCGTGAGTTCATCAGCCCCAGCTGCTCAACACTGCCACTGTTCATGTGTATATCATTCCATATGTGCAGTGATTTCAAGGCTAATTCTAAATGAAGCACCTTTTGTTGCAATTTGTTTGTGTCGCAACTTGAGAGTACAAAAGTTTCGTCTGCTTTTAAGGGTTAAAGTGGGTAAGCTTGATGTGTTTTCAAACCTCGAGAGCTGTGGAGCTGTGGAACTAAATGTGGAACTAAAGGTTTTCCTCTTGTTTACAGAGATGCAGAGTATTATGA
>JAZGTJ010004476.1:0-30733 GCA_036877575.1 Botia almorhae
TTACATTGTTGCATGTTGCAACTTGCGTTAATATAGAATGTAGACACAGTTTGTTAGAACTGCCTTTTTATAGAACACAGTTTTTCTTATTAAAAGATAACTGTGCAGTGCGGATTAGATTCTTTCTTCTGTGTTTTCTTCAGCCGCCCCTGCAGAGCAGTATCTCCAAGAGAAACTTCCAGATGAGGTGGTCCTGAAGATCTTTTCCTATCTGCTGGAGCAGGATCTGTGCCAGGCTGCCTGCGTATGCAAGCGCTTCAGTGAGCTTGCAAATGACCCCATTCTCTGGTAAGAATATTTCAGTGCTAACAGTAGATTGAGTTGCAGTAGCACAGACTGATCTTTTAGTAGCTGTGTGTTAGTTTAAGGATAACAACGTTTGGTTATGGTTTTATTTTATATTAACATCGCTGAACAGTATAACCAGCACAGTTAAGGAAAGTCTTTAAGCTGTGATGCTGTTCATCACGGGTCGACAGCGAAACGGATAGCAAACAAAAGATGATTAAAAGGTGTGTTAGCAGCGCAAAAGGTGGTGGGTTTGATTCCCAGGGTGCACGTGTACTGACAAAATATTTTTTTATTTAATTAACTAATTGTTTTGGTTTATAAATATAGCTTGAGTGTACTGTAAGTCGCGTTGGAAAAAGCGTCTGCCAAATGCATAAATCTACATGTAACTGAGTAGATTAAAGAGGAGTTTAACTTCACGGTTTACTGGTCTATACTTCACTAAACACCTTGGTATTGAAATAATGAAGTTAGTATTGTTATGAATTGTTTTGTCTGTCTGTTTATTGGTAGGAAGAGACTGTACATGGAGGTCTTTGAGTACACGCGACCCATGATGCATCCAGAACCAGGGAAGTTCTACCAGATTAACCCAGAGGAGTATGAACAGCCCAACCCATGGAAGGAGAGCTTTCAGCAGCTGGTATGAACGTTTGGTTGTTTTATTTTTGCCTAAGAAATAGTTTCAGACATAAAAAATCTGTCATGGTTGCTCATCCTAATGATGTTCCAAACCCACATGACTTTCCTTTTGTAACATATATCCAGTTGGGTAAAAGTAATGCAATGGCAGTACGATGTGATTCACTCTTAATGACACTTAAAGCACACAAGGGTGGCCGCCAGAGACCGTGCGCGGCTCTCTGATCGTTTGTCCAGTACCACAGTGAGTTTCACTGTAAAATTGTGATGACACCTCATGACATCACATGCTTTGTTTACATTACATCCGGTCATCAAAACCCATTGCACGGCTTGGAACATGACCAACGAGCCACACACACTTTATTGCTGATTCACTTTGGGTGATATTGGGTCATAATCCTCTGACATCGTATTGAATCCTCACGGATATTCTTATAAGAGCGAAGAAGTCATAGAGGCTTGTAACAACATGAGGGTGACTAAATGGTGTCAGAATCTTAATTTCTGGGTTAACTATCTCTTTAGACTGTGTACGGATCATGTAAGCATCCCGTGTCAGGACGGTGTGATCTATAAGTGCAGTTTTCAGTGTGATGCCTTTTGTTTGTTTTTTTAGTTTGTCTTTAGAACGGAAAAAGGTTCCTAACGTTCGTCTCGAGGGAACCAGTCAGCAGATGTTAAACGTGACTCTGAAATGTGACTCTCTTGTATTTTGTACAGTATAAAGGAGCACACGTAAAACCAGGTTTTGCCGAGCACTTTTATAGCAATCCAGCCAGATACAAAGGCAGAGAGAACATGCTGGTATGTACTTTCGCCTGTTAAATGATTATTGTTCCTGAGAATGAAAAGCATTGAAGCGTTTCAGCTTCACTATAATACCTGTTTTTATGGTTGACAGTATTATGACACTATTGAAGATGCTCTGGGAGGGGTTCAGGAAGCCCACTTTGACGGCCTGATATTTGTCCATTCTGGCATTTACACAGACGAATGGATCTACATTGAATCCCCCATCACAATGATCGGTGCAGGTAAACCTGACGCCCCTGTTTTTGTTTGTCCCATAGCATTTACCTTTATACCTAAATGTTTACCTCAGACCTTTATCTTTTGACCTCATGTGCTCAGACTAAAGCTCAAACGCCTGTTTTATGTTCTTTCAGCCTCAGGGAAGGTCGCTGACAAGGTTGTTATAGAAAACACCAGAGATTCAACGTTTGTGTTCATGGAGGGATCTGAGGACGCTTATGTGGGCTACATGACCATCAGAGTATGTCAGGTTTATCTTAGTTATGTGATTATTGTAGAGGACGGCGTAGAAGAGATCATGCGCAACAAGTAACAATAAATCACATTTTAAATTCACTTCTCATCATCTGTTGAATAATGTCGTTTTCTCTCAGTATCGTCTGGAAAGTTACGAGGGCACATTTATTTACTAAACATCACACGCACGGCATGATGTCATTTAGATTAAATACTTTTGAATCGATTGGACAACTAGATAAATTAATTGAAAGAAACTATTAATTAGAGCTGTTACTTATAAATCAACATCTAGACGCAGACAGTCTGCTCGGCGACGTTTTTAAATTGGCTTTAGTTTTAAATTGTGTCAGATTGTATAGCTACTCTTTATCGTTTACCTTCACCACCGATTTTATTGCAATAGTCGTTTTAAGTTTTAGATTGTTTTTCCACATTCACTGCTGTTAGATACGATAGGACGTTACCAGACAGGCGTGATATTAAAGAATATTGAGAAATGTTAGACGGCAGATCGTCTTACGTCTGGTTTCATTTTTAACATGTGAGCGTGTGTTTTGCATGCAGTTTAATCCTGATGATAAGTCAGCTCAACATCATAATGCGCATCACTGTCTGGAGATCACCGTTAACTGCAGCCCCAACATCGACCACTGCGTAATCCGCAGCACCTGCACAGGTACCAGTTAATAATTATTAATAATAATAATAATAATAATAATTAATAAACACTCCTATGCTCAATTGGTAGAGCATTGTGCTAGCAGTGCGAAGGTTGTGGGTGTATACATTAAATACACTAAGTCATTTTGTTTAAAGTGTCTGTCAAATGCATACATGTAAATGTGTAAATCCGAGCATCTATGCATTATGTTATCTAAATGCTTTATAGCATATTTGTTTTATGCATGTGTGTTAAATACTATGATCAGTACATCACTTACATAACCAAATAATGATTTGGAGGAAGACCTTTATTAAATGTATTCGTTTAACAGACATTTGTCCATTTATCCAAAGCAGCCTACGTTGCGTTAAGGTCTATGTTTTTAAAAGTATTTGTTTCTTTGAGATTCAAACCTGTAACCTTTATATTATCAGTGACGTGCTTTGTCAGTTAAAACACAGAGATCGTGTTAACTGCGTCATTTTGGGCAGATGTTGTGTTGTTTTCTAAACATCTGTCTGTCTGCACAGTGGGATCGGCTGTGTGCGTAAGCGGTCAGGGTGCCGGTCCCACTATCAAACACTGCAACATCAGTGATTGTGAAAACGTGGGGCTGTACATCACGGATCACGCACAGGTAGTGATTCACTTCATTCTCTGTTGTTTTATAACAATGCTGCTCTGCAGTTACAGTACGTACATACATTATTATACCACTACTGGTTCAGTTCTTTGATTCCACGATGTGTGTTCCAGGGTATTTATGAAGACAATGAAATCTCAAACAACGCGCTTGCGGGTATCTGGGTGAAAAACCACGGCAATCCTATAATCAGGCGTAACCATATCCATCACGGCAGAGACGTGGGAGTGTTTACCTTTGACCATGGCATGGTAAGTACGCCAACCTTCTGTTCATTTCCTGAGGTTTCTGGCCATGTGCACTGAACTGATTTCTGGCTCTCTGTCTCCCTCTGCAGGGCTACTTTGAGAGCTGTAATATCCATAGAAACAGGATTGCAGGGTTCGAGGTGAAAGCATACGCAAACCCCACTGTGGTTCGCTGCGAGATCCACCACGGCCAGACGGGGGGCATCTATGTACACGAAAAGGGCCGAGGGCAGTTTATAGAAAATAAAATCTATGCCAATAATTTTGCCGGCGTGTGGATTACCTCCAACAGTGACCCGACTATAAGGTCAGAATTTTGTGCCCTCATGGACTGATTGTGGAAATGCACTTGTTAGTACGAATAATATGCGATAATGCATAAGGATAACGCAGATAATTATGCACCAATTTCCTTATTATGGTGTTCAAACAGACGTGCTTGTGATTCAGCACATTAAAGACTCAGTACAACGTGAATTGACTTCTCCATTTATAAAATGAGTTTTCTGTGCTTTATTTAGAGGCAATGCCATCTTCAATGGAAACCAAGGAGGCGTGTACATTTTTGGTGATGGGCGGGGCCTCATCGAGGGAAATGATATTTATGGAAATGCCCTGGCAGGCATTCAGATCCGAACGAACAGCTGTCCCATCGTGAGACACAACAAGATCCACGACGGGCAGCATGGAGGAATCTATGTGGTGAGCATGCTCATGCTAACGTGCTGATTTGGTTGCCGCTTGCGAATACCGAAAAGGATTGTGGGAAAAATACACAATGCATTTTGCAAGAATGTTTAGCCACAGTGATATTAACGCTGTTCTGTCTTTTTTGTAACGTGTGTAGCATGAAAAGGGCCAGGGTGTAATAGAGGAAAATGAGGTCTACAGCAACACTCTGGCAGGAGTGTGGGTCACCACGGGAAGCACACCAGTGCTCCGGAGAAACCGGATACACAGCGGAAAACAGGTTCGGAATTCTAAAATGAACAATCTCATTTAAACTTTGTTCTTCTCTAGCCTGAAGTTCATATTCCTGTGTTTTTCTCGGAAAAGGTTGGAGTGTACTTCTACGACAATGGACACGGAGTGCTGGAAGATAATGATATCTACAATCACATGTACTCTGGAGTCCAGATCAGGTTGGAAAATAAATGAATTTCTTTAAGGAGTGGCAGGGGATACACAGTTTCACAAAAGTCTTGATTAGAGCAATTGTGATGCATTGCTATATTGGATACATTTTTCCCTTTTCTCATTTCAAACAAAGAACTGGAAGCAATCCCAAAATCAGAAGAAATAAAATTTGGGGCGGACAAAATGGAGGCATCCTTGTTTACAACTCTGGTAAGCTCCGGATCTGCGTCCTTTGTCGGTTTGTTTCAGACTCAAGTCACAAACATGGAGTTTGTATCTGAGTAATTGCTCCCTGTTGTCCTAAATTACTGTCATAATGTTGTGACATTTGAAAGCTCTGAACAGATTTCTATCGGTTGAGATGCTTTTGAGATTTGAGGATCGAGTTCGTTGCGGTTTGACATGATAACTGTGTTTTTGGTGGTGATCTGTTTTTAGGACTGGGCTTCATCGAGGACAATGAGATCTTTGATAATGCCATGGCAGGGGTGTGGATCAAGACGGACAGCAACCCCACGCTGCGCAGAAATAAGATCCACGATGGCCGGGATGGCGGCATTTGCATATTCAACGGTGGGAGGGGTAAGTGGAGAGAAAGCTTTGCTTATTGGTTCAGTGCAGGAAACGCAACATCAGCCGAGAGTGACTTACAGTGAAAGAAATCCAGTCCATACAGATTTACAGACAAACATCAAAGAAGATCTTGAACTAGTTAGTGATGTAATCCATAAGGGTTTTCAATGCGGGGGAATTAAACTAGACTAAAGCTGCGTCAAAGAAACGGTCCAATTCATGTAATGGATGCACCTGTTTCTTCTGAGCGTTTAATCGCTGACTGTTTATGTGTGCACCAATAATGTGATTCTCAATCATCGGAATAAGGACTAAATCGCAGTAACAGGTTTACATAAGAAGAGTAAACCTATTCATTCCTGTTTACATGCAATCTTCATTATTCTGAATATTCGCAAAGAATTGTGCTTTATTTTGTACCCTAATGCACAAATAATCTGAAGATTACTGGCCACTGTTTGAGTAAATTTTAGATCAAATGCAAAACATTTCTATGCACGTATTTCATGGTTGTTTGGCTGCAGTTGGGGTTGCCTGTGCTCTCATCGCAGCGCTGCCACAAGCAAATGTGCACTTTGATCAGAGTGGAATAAATGTGATTAGTGTTTACATGCCTGTTTTTTGTGATTACAATCAACATGCGCCACGTTTAACTATGATTATGCTTGTTATGATTATGAGCTTAATCGCATTAGTTCGATTGAAATGTTGTTATTGTTGTTTACATGAGGTAATTTAATGATGTTTAATCGCAATATTGCCTGAATTTCAATATAGTCGCATTATTAGGGTGCATGTAAATGTAGTTATTGTCACATTGTTGATTATGAAACTGATTGCAGTGTCTGCATATGCACGTTCAGGGTTGTTGGAAGAGAACGACATTTTCAGGAACGCGCAGGCTGGCGTTCTCATCAGCACGAACAGCCACCCGGTGCTGCGAAAGAACCGGATATTTGACGGCTTTGCCGCAGGTCAGTAAAAGGTGACGGTTCGAATCGCCGAAGTGCTGCTGCGTTGGTGCTCCTCAATGCGTTGTAATTAAATATTCAGTTGTGCATTAAAAGATCCATTTGTTATTTTCTTGTAAATGAAACAAAACGTTTTCGGTCTGTTCACCTAAACAACTTTTCGTTTCTTCCGGCCTCTTTTAAGGCATTGAAATCACAAACCACGCCACTGCGACCCTGGAGGGCAATCAGATATTCAACAACAGATTTGGAGGCTTATTTCTAGCCTCCGGCGTCAACGTTACAATGAAAGGTAAAGATCGTCTTTGAAACGTGTTTTTTTTTTTGTCGTTGACATGCGTCTCTAATATAAACGTTTCTCAAAACGATCTAGATAATAAAATCTTGAACAATCAGGATGCCATAGAAAAGGCTGTGAGCCGAGGTCAGTGCCTGTATAAGATTTCCAGTTACACCAGCTACCCCATGCATGACTTCTACAGGTAATCAGAACGCAATGACTTTGAACTGTCTGCTTTGCAAACGGATGGTAACTGATGGGGTATTTTACCCTGTTTTCTGTTCTCTTGCATTAGGTGTCACACCTGTAACACAACAGACCGAAATGCAATTTGTGTGAATTGTATTAAGAAGTGCCACCAAGGGCATGATGTGGAGTTTATACGACATGATAGGTGAGTGTGCGTTGCCTTCATACTGATCTCTTTACACCTGAACACAGTTGGAAGTCTTGGACCTTTAGTTTGGTAGTTTCTCTACATTTACATGTAAAAGAAGGATGCAGTCAAATACATTGAGAATGTATTAAAGGTGCAGTAAGAGATTTCTGAGAAACGCTGTTAAAAATGGTCTGTTCTGTGTGAGTTGTCCGGACCAGTCACCACAACATAACAGTCCTGTAGCCAATCGGCAATGTGCATGTGCACCTGCTATTAGTCGTTGCCTGTGTTGCATAGCATGTCGGTTTAAGGGCGAAGCAATGAAGGGAGGGGTGTTTATTTGGATGTCAATTTTTATTTTAAATATCAACAGCATCTCTCAGACATCTCCTACTGTTTTTTGTTTTTTTGTGTGTAATTAACCCAGAAGTGTTGCCATGGTTACAGTCAGATTAGTTTAACGCATATATTTATCTGTCCTAACCCCATTTCCAATCTGCCCTATCTAGGTTTTTTTGCGACTGCGGCGCGGGTACGTTGTCTAATCCTTGCACGTTGGCCGGAGAGCCGACCCACGACACGGACACTCTTTATGATTCTGCACCTCCTATAGAATCCAACACATTACAGCACAACTGAGACTGATCCCCTCCACCATCTCAGCACCCCGGTCTTTATTTCACCCGCCGACAGATCCAGAGCGTCTGCCGTTTCTGGGCCCGAGAGACCTGGTGTGCAAAAACTTGTGTGGATAAGAAAAATGCCTCGACTTTGATTTAACCATGTTAAGAGAACTGGGAACTCTGAAACCGTGTGTAGCTGCCTCAGTACCGGACGCAGACTCCAAAATGGCGTCTTGAATGCAAGACGAGTTCTATTCACAGCGCTCTCAGCGTACAGAGGAATGATGGGAAATTTTGAAAGAGTAAGATATTGTGAAGCAATATGTTGACTCAGGATTATAGAGGTTGATACCGCAGTGGTATTGAGTTTGGGAAGGGAGTAAACTGTCCTTGATCCTTCCAATGGCGTAGTATGACTATACGCCTGCCCTGTGCAACTTCAGAGCTGTGTGGAGATGGAAGGAAAGTTCTTCTGCGGTTCTTCTGGAGCCACCAGGAGCTATAGACGGCGGTTTCTCGTATTTGAGGCAGAGCCGTGTCACTGGCTCCCTCCACGACTGTTTTCTTGACAGCAGATGTGCTGAAATATATGTATGATATAAAAAATTAACAAAAAAAACAATGTGATTAGCACTTGCTTTTTTTAAAATGTTAATATGTTATTCCGATCTACAAATATGATTTTAATTGCTTTCTCATGTAGTTTTGTATTTTCAGGCAAAAAAAAATCTTACTGTATTTGAATGTCTTTTATTTTATTATATATTATTATTACTGTTGTTAATATTTTTGTTAGCACACGTTAGGCTTGCTGTAATCATACTCGTGTCTCGGCGTATACGTTCTTTCTGTGAAAGAGGAAAACAAAGAAAAGATCAGAAATGTAACACTAAATTGTCCTCCAGCATTTTTTTTCTCTTTATGAGGCGACAGCTTTTAAGTCAACTTCAAAAGTGACTGACTGATGTGTAAAACCTCATGAGGTTCAGCTTATGGTTCTTGCATCACCTTGTTTCTGTTATTATTAGAAGGGTTGTTTTGCTTATTGCGTTCTTGTTCGCAAGTAATTCTCTTTAAATGTTTGGAGAGTTTATCTCCAAGCCGTTTGAAGTGTTAACCAAGGGCCCAAAGAACCGCAACGTTTGATCGTTAATCTCGCACAGACTGCAAAAATGGATCGCAGAGCATTTTTTTAAGTTAATATTTGTCTATGTTGTCATACCAATATGCACGTTAAAAATGCAGCCGATTATTTTTAGCATTTTTATTTATTTTCTTTGCATTTATTGCATTACGTGTGCCTGTTTCGAGTGCGGTAAGTTGCGTGAAAAGCTATGCTGGAGTTGGTTATATTGGGGGCCTCTGGTCCCTTTAAAGCCGAGACAAGTATCTCTACAGCCCTGTTGTCTTTTTGTCCCTCAATCTCCATCTATGTGTAACGTGGTGACTGTGGCTTCTCATGCAGCCTGAATTTTATGCATGTGTTCCATAACATTTAATATATTGTGAGGTCTTCAATAACCATTATGTAGATGTTAGTATGAATTTAACAAGGGTTTAATTTCCTAGAAAAGAACAGAAACTGGTCATTTTTAAGAAAATAAACTTTATTAGATCAAAGCTGGCTGTGTTTCAGTTTGTTTAAAATGTAAAGAGGAAGTTTTTGTCCTGTAAACGCTGTTTTCATCTCCGCAGAGCCACGAACATCTCCCACTGCAGGTTTTTAACGGAACAGTAAACAGCCTTCAAGAGCTTGTTAAACATGACTGGATTACAGTTATTATAAGACCTCCCTAATTGCAGGTGTCGCCTTCCGGTAATAATCGAATGCACGGAGTACTCAACATAAAGCAAATATTGTACGCAGCTTCCAGTGCTGTAAGAGATTTTTACAGCCGTGTGCTTTACTGGGCTTTATCTGCTCTGATAAGAATGGGTCATTATTTACTCAATGCAATAAGCCTTGACTTTATTGCTGGGTAAATGTGCCATTCATGGACAAACAACCTAAACAAGAGCCTGAGTATATAGGCAGAAACCTGCTAAACCACATCAGCTTTGGATTACAGTGGCATGTAATACACTCTGTTTAAATGCTTGTATTTTCATACTACAAGTATTTACTTTTGTATTTAATACATCAGATTGAGGTATGATTCTATTGCAATGCAGGTTTGCCACTATTATAAAGGCGGATTCATTTTTGTTTGTTGCATTATTTTGTACCTGATACTGACACCTAGTGGCCTGGAGCAGCATTACACACGCAGTTGTCTACCAATTGCATTGTAGATGTGCTCTGTTCGCATGCAGCGATGAGTAATTCCATAAGCGAAAGTGTCTGACAATACAGGAATTACCAAGAAATTTAAAAGAAATAAACATTTTTGTTTTGTCTTGTAGTTTTATTACATTAAACATTGTTTTATACATTGTTTAAAAATAATATTATTAAAGAGAAAGATGAAACTGGCAGATTTCCATCTAATACTATCAAAACGCCTTAAACAAGTTGAGCACTAATTAAACAAACCTGCGCTGCAAACACACGCGGTTGTTCAGACCTTTGAGGCCAAACAAATGGGAACGTAATGTTTGCACATGCTTGTGTCCTTGAGCTGCTTATCTAGAGAAATGAGCAGAGGGGGACTGGGTTGGACATTCCAAATTAGACGTTTGTAGAGTGAAATGGTCCGTCCAAATAATATGATTTACGAGAATCCAAGTACATACAAGTACATCTCTGACATACAAAAACATTTTGGCATAGTTCATGTTACAGCCTTACCTGTGATAAACAGAGCCGTGGTTAGACTGTGAGTGTGCTGCGGTACCTTCACAGAAAATCTCTCGTTTTGGGGTGCAAAAGTGACACATTAGTATTTCATAACTGGAAAACTGGAATTTTCCAGGTCTGTATGGAATGATCCAAGGGCTTTACCAAAAATGCGTACTGTTGTAAAAACAGTTACAGAGTTAGGAAAATGAAACCTTTTAAAAACATTTTATTGCAAAATATGACCAAATCACAGAATACAAATATTTAGGTGTACACTGTTGCCTGAACCTATGAGATCCATAGGTTCCATCTGTGAATGTTTCATGTGTGCCAGACCCTTGAGAATGAAGTCTCCTCTCAGCTATGTTCTCACTGCTGAATGTGTGTACAGACCCCTCCTCCAGCCCACCTCAATGTCATAAATCATTCACGTGACTGGGAAGCAACATGCATGGGGTATGCATAAACAGTAGCTCATATAACCCGGCTGTGGTTAGGGCTACACTTAACTCACGTGTAGTTTCCAGTTGTTTGCTAAGGCTGCTGGAATTGGTTATTGACCCGGTGACACTTTTGAGTGGGCAAACACGAACAGATGAAAAGGACTACATGATACACTCGTGGTCGTACTGCCTGTATTTGGAATGTAATAGTTATGTAAGTTGTCTGGTAAGTTTTAAATACCTCTACTTCACACCGTGAAGCAGCCTGCGATTGGACGACGAGCCTCCCCCGCTAAAATGACGCAACAGCAGCTGACCTCGTTTCCAGCACAAGCTGGTTGGTGGTCAAAACGCACTTTAAATGGCCAAGCCAAATTCTCAATGAGGAGATGACGTCAAAGATACGGCTGAAATACGTCGACACTTAGTGGTTTAATTTAGGCACATTATTAGGGCCACCGCGTTTAAAATCACGAATCTCCAAAAGCGCCGCGCTCTTTCGTCACCGGCCTCTCGGGAGCGAATGAATAACGCGGTGCAACGCGCAGCGCATGTTGAACGCAGTTGCTTAGGTTGGCTAAAAAAGTGCTACCGCGATGCGGCAGTTGTCAGGGGGATATCGGAGAGGAGGGGGTGTGATTGGCTGAAGTGGCTCTGTTGCCTTGGCGACGGTAGGGGGGGTACGGAAGCGTTGCCGTGCGGCGTGATCTCCGCGCTGCGTGGATGGAGGAAGCAGCTGCTGATCTTTTGACACAGCGCGAGCGAAGGGCTACCGCGTGAAAGCACGGCAGCGTTTGTCGTCGGACGCGACATGCACGAATGTAAGTTAACGGGTTTCGATGCGATTTATCAGGGGTGATTATTTAAAGGGAAATATTACGTGTCATCGCGTTTTACCGGATGACAAGTATGCCATGAAAAAAGATCTAGTCAACAACAATCTATTGACCTCCTTGATTATGTTGACGCACGTTTTTGAACGAATCGTTTGTTCACTTCCGCGTTGATAAAGGTAGCCGTATGTTTTTATCGTGTTAAGAAAAATATCAACATTTTGGACCATGTGATCCTGCTAGCTAACTTAGTTGAGTGATATGCGTGCGTTTTGCCGTCGAGCTGACACGACACGGTAAATCAGCCCCATTCGTACCTTTTCGTACAGCTCTCCAAAACCAGTTAATAATGAACAGGAAAAACATACAGCGATTATATGTAGTTTAATTACGCAAACCCCAGCAGATAGACAGAGACTTGAATTTAAAGGCACGCTTTAGCTTGTCGCTAACTGAAGATCCTCGTTCCTAATCAAGTCTAGCGAGCGTTCTTGTGACATTCTCCGCGGAAGTTGCGGAACACGACAGACAAGACCACACAGTGCCGAAACGTTTTTATAACATTACCGTCAACGTTATCTGCCGCGAAATCGCGTGTTTTCATTCAAATGCAAAACTCGATTCCGAATACGAATATTAGAACAGAACTGTAATCGTTGTTGCCACCATAATCATAAAGTGATTTTAAAGGTTACGGATGAAGGTTACAATTATATATAGTGAGAATCTAGGGCAACTGTGTAACGGGAGATCTGAGGGTGGGGGCTGTTATTTTCTCTCGTTTTGTTCATTATATCGTTACTATATGTTATGCATATGCACAGTGTCCGTGGACATGTATTCGTTAAAATCGAAACCAAAGGTCTGGCTGAGTACCTCGTGACTTGTTGATGAAATTGGATGTCCTGATGCGGACGTGCACTCATTATTTCCGGCGGCGGATCGTTGCCGTGAGTGACACTGACACGTGGTCAGAGGGCGAGCATAACCGGGGACGAGTACAGAACTTCTGCCCAGTCTGTCACATGAGCGCATCGCTTAGTTCTGCCGTCTACTTTTGCACTTTAGACTGTAGACGCATTGAGGCAGTAAAAGGGGTGTTTGTGTGACTGCTCCGTCGATAACGTGGTTGTCGTTGGGTTTTAAGGTTTATGTGCTACCTGAGAAGAGATTTAATTGCTTTATGGTCACATATCTGTGGTTCTCTGCATGATGTACAGAATTCAGACTGCGCATTGCCAGCTATATCAGAATTGCCCAGAGAGACTTCATTAGTACCGAATCCAGCGCTAATGTAGACAAAATACAATAGTGTAAGCGGTGTTGTGCTCTGGAGGGCTTTTGTAGGGCACAGCAAATGATCCCTTGCTTATTGCTTCTCTCCTGGTATTAAACGGGAAATTAATTAGTCTCATTATGACTCTCACAATGATAGATAAGATCTGGCTCTCGGCTGTATGGAGTTGCTGTCGCACAAACGCTGATTAAAAGCACGGTGTACATTTTTAAATCGCTGTTTTGGGTACAAGGTTCAGACAGGTCTGAAAGTCTTTGCAGGTTGTTTGTTTTTGGATTTTACTAATCGATGAAGTTTGACCAGTTTAATGTCATTTTCTACTGTGCGGCTTGTCAATCATTTTACTTCCATGAGTGCCGTTTAACTTTTAACCTAGATGGGAAAACTAGTTGGATGAAGAGTTTGTGGCAATGAAAACAGTCAACAACAATCAAAACAAAGGCTTCTTGACACGAGCGCACCGCAAACTGAATAGTTTCCTGGTTTTCGCTGAAATCGAGGCGTCAGTTAAACGAGAGTTCATTTTTGTCTTGTTTGTGAAACCACAAATTTACATTTGGCATGAATGACAAAACACATAATAATGTACGATCTATTAAACCTGTTTCATACTGTGAGTGTAGTGGACACTTTAGTGTAGTGGTTTTGGTTATATTTTTTAGCCGAACTCTTTGGCTTATCCACACTCCGTTGAAAAGCAAATCCAACTTGTGTCCAAGCTTTTATGGGCCTTTTAACGACAACGGCTTTGGTTAGTGACCCCTCCCATTTCCATCCTCGTATTATGCCTCCAGCTGCACATATTTCTCATCTGCTGTTAGCCTCTTTGTGTTCCTCGTGTCCTCAACACTAGACCAGGAGGCACAACCTCACATCCCCGGGAGGCTATAACGCTGTGGTTGCCATGGCTACGCGGTGACACCGGGGCGTGGTAATCAAATATAGGCGACTGCTCTGGATTTCAGTTGCAAATGTGAGCTTTTTTCCCCCTCATTTGCCTGGGCTGTGTCACACCTCATGCCCACCCCAACCCCCAACCTTGTGTTTTTAGACTTGGTCTGTCACGCTCCTCCTTTAGCTTTTCTCTCCTACGTTCTGAAGGATTTAAGTCCGTAGGGCAGCCGGCAGGCCATTAGGGCCCCTCTGTCCATTGACAGTGATGCTAATGTCAGGCACTGCCTTGATGAGGAGAGCTTGCCTCAGTGCCATAGCCTCTGTGTCTTTGTGTTTACAATGGCCTCTATTGTGTGGGTCACTCCTGTGTGAATAAACAGGGTGTGTTTAATTGAGACTGTAGGGTGTGACAATGGCACAGGACGACGGCCAGACAGCACGCTGTGGATATTGTGCGTGAGGCCCTGCATATAGACTGCCACTATTTTAAGGCATTTAAAAATGGATCATACAGTAAACATTGACGATATAAAAATGGATCATACAGTAAACATTGACGATATGCGCTTCTATAAATCAGATTTGATGATGGTGTTCCTGTAGCTCTAATAGTAGGGCAAGAGGTTAAGGGTTCGATTCACAGGGAACACGTGCACTAATAAATCGTATACATTACATGAACTGTATGTCGCTTTGGATACAGCGTCTGCCAAATGCACCAAGGTAAATTTCTGACTGAAGGTTTGGATTTTTGTTATTTAATATGGTGGGAGGCATGAAACAAACTCAGGCATTGTGTGTTTACTATGGTAGATTACAGCTTTTCCGATTTCTCAGGAGCCCTTCCTTATGAATGTGTTTAAGTAGCTTAGCTCTAAAATGTGATGCAGAATTGTGACAAAAAAGAGCCCCAAACAAACTAACAACAACAAGGTCTTTGTGCTGTACGAATCCTTTGAACGTTTCGTGTGAGCTTATTGTTTCTGGAAGTTAATCTATTAGTCTCTGTCAGACGTCTTCTTGACATCAAGGAGAATACCTGAATTCTGGTTTATACAGAGAAGAACAAAGAACGTCCAGCAGTTTTCTAAGGGGACTTTCCTGCTGGGCTTTTTAGATGGGCTCTCACACAGCGGTGGAGATGCGAACTGTGAACTGATGCTTGACAGACCAATACCAGCAGCTACGGGATAGAAAGCTCTCTGCTTGTTTTTTTTTAGCAGAAACCTATAATTCAAATGGGCTGTTTAAGCGTGCTTAAACACGTAACAGACCCCTTGATCTCCATCTCCAACCGTTTTATTACACATCCACATGCTCTCCACGCTACTCTGCGCTTCAGTCGCTAATGCAAACATCAGCGATTCGATACTGAATAAATCCTCCTTTAAATTCTGATGGAAATTATTCACCGAACGCTGGTGGATTAAACTCAAAGAACGTTTTTAACGTTAAAAAGATAAATAGTTTTACATTTTCTTATAATAATGTGTTTCTTTGCCAATTTAAAAATCACCACCACAATACAAGAGTGGTATGCGTGGTTTTCAGAATATAATCGTGTGGTTGCTAGGGTGTTGAGGGTGGTTGCTAGGCTCTGGAATTCTGGTCCGTCCTTCAGTGCAAGTCTGTGGGGTTTTCTCCCATGTTATCTCCCACAAGACGCAGAAGTTAATCGGGCGGCCTAAAGTAACGTGTTTTTAATAAGTTCATATAGCTCATACATTTTTGTTTATTGTTAGAGCATTCATAAACCACTTATGATAATCAACATTAAATAAGTGCCACAGCCTTCCCACAGAGCCCAGCTGTGAGGTTTTATTCCGGCTAATAGGAATTAACCAGGGTAGTTGTATTTCTAAGCTGCCCCTCCCTCAGGCTAAAGCTGATAGTGGGTTTGTTTGTGTCTATTTGTGTTTTAAGTGGTTGAGAGCCGTAGAGTCGCGTCATTAGCATTGTCTCTCTGTGTGGACGGAGCGTTTGGAAAAGGGCTGATGAGCTTGTTGGAGGCCGTTAGATTTGTCTTGCTAATGAGAGCTGCCTTGAGCGATGATCAGGTCTCTGGTTAGGACAGACCTAAATATGCCATGAAGCACATGCCTGGTTTTCAGTGTCCATGGAGAAAGACAACCAAAGTTACTGAAAAATAGGACAGCATGTGGATATGCTGCAGAGATTAATGATGTGGGCAAGGAAACAGAGTGTTATAACGAAATCTCGGTGGAAACATTGTAAGTAAGGTGGGTTGGAACATTATTCGTTGTTTTTTGTCAGCACATCAAAGAAAGATGTTTGTATTGGTGTTTCGGGTGTGTTTGAATGATCTGGAGGGGGAAAGAGGGACCCCCTCCCCGCTACCTCCCATCTGTTCTCCAGAGTAGAGGAGAGAGAGCGATTCAGAGAAGCACTTTATGTGATTATTTATTTATTGATGTGCTGTATGGTTTCCATGGTAGTGGGTATAATGGTGGGCAGAGAAACATTCGCTCTTCTAAGCACTCAGCCTCGTTCACTTGAGCTGATCATTTATTTATCAATATTCTGTGTGCTTTTCTTGGCTGTCCATTAAAGTAAGTCACTTAGTCTGCGCGACGGTAGCTCTCTGATTGGTTTCCGTGAGTTATAGTCCTCTGCTTTCACAGCTTCCTGATTCTTCAGGCTGTGTCGGGCCGACGTGCCGGGCCCCAGCAATCAGATGGAGGGTCTGGAACCGAATATCACTTATGTTCTTCAGCCGCGTCCATCCTATTACATCGCACTCATAACAGACCTGCAGTTCTTAAGTGGATCAGTCTGAGAACCCTAGAGTTGTGCTGGTGTGGTATCACAGTGGAGATGAGGGTCGGGTTCTTCTGGACTCTCCAGTAGACACCTAAGAGGCCCTTAATTCTGTTCTCAAGGGCCCCTCAAGGGCGTCTTAATTCCCACAAGAGAAAGAGGAAGAATGAAGGCGAGATGAGGATGCATAGCTTTACTGGTGCAAGAAAATAGTCAAAGTCGTCCACCTGCATGCGTACGATACCAACAATAGAAAAAATACAGATAAAATACAAGAACTTGTGTTGACACTTAGTGATTTGCTATGGATTGTTGTTTTTGAAATATATATGCAGAAATATGCCATTCATAACTACGTTGTGAGTGCTTACTGTAGTAAAAATACAATGAGGGTATCAACCGATAGAGAGAACCTTGACAGAGAGAACCTTGTTACTAAAACAGTCATTTATCTTCGGAGGTACATCATATATACATTATATTAAAGACAGACAATGTGTATAAAGTATGAATATATGCATAAATGTGACATGCGCTATAAGGTGGTGATCATGGAGTCTGATGTGCTAATTCACTCGTGCTGAGTATGAAATTACAGACTGAAAGAAAAAGTATTTATGTGAGTTGTTGATATGTGTGGTTTAATGCACAAGTTTATAAATGTTTGCAAGAGTTTTTTGGATTATTAGCGTGAAGATTTAAATTGTACTTGGCCCACACTAAAGATATGGTGCTAATGTGACATGCTAACTACCTCCTATTAAATACAGTTTTACTAACCAGTGCTTCTTGTCTGTTTCTCTAAAACTCTTCACCCTCCCCCTTTACCTCCGCAGATCCTCCTGGTTTGATGGGTCCGATAATCGGAATGTCTCCAGATAAGAAAGCCGAATGTCCTGGAGCGCAGGGCGTGTGCGGAGCTGGGACTCTTCCTGAGGCAGAGAGCGCTTCTAGCCCCATGGCCACCAGCCTGGACCAGATTGGTCGGGCTGGAGCACTGAGCATCGTTGCAGGCGAATCGGAAGACGACGAGCTAACCAACCTAAACTGGCTTCATGAGAACCTGCTGCAGAACTTCACTCTTGGAGGACCCGAGTCACAGCCCAACAGCAGCCCACTGTTTGACATTGAGGGAGGTGGCGGATCTCCACACAGCAACACCACCTCCTCCTCCTCTTCGGTTTCGGCGGGGAACACAGGAGATCCGTACAAGTCGAAGCCTCCTTTCTCATTCTCCTTACTGATCTACATGGCCATCGAGCAGTCGTCCAGCAAATCTCTCCCTGTGAAGGACATCTACAGCTGGATCCTCAAGCATTTTCCATATTTCTCTAGCGCCCCCACTGGCTGGAAGAACTCGGTGCGCCACAACCTGTCCCTCAACAAGTGCTTCTGTAAAGTGGAGCGAAGCATAGGCAAGGTAAGAACGCACAGAGGGAAATTCCCTTGCGGCTTATGTTAAAATAGCTTTTTTTTCTCAAGCGTGATTCACTCGGCATCGCTGCAGATGTTCCTCTATCTAGGTCAGTGTGTATAGCTGCTGACTGCAGTGTGCTAACAGGGTAGTCAAGAGGAATATTGGTTTAGGGCTTTTAAAAGCCAACGTGTTAAAGCCAAACACAAAGCCGGTTAAATGGAGTGAGGCGGGTGTGTTTTCATTTTTTTGTACGTGAACTGTGAGTGGAAAAAGATGATTTATGGAACGGTGAGGTCGGTATGTTTCATTAACATGCGAGGTTGTGTGTGAATCTGTGGGTTTCATGTGTCTCAGCCTGGTGTCTGTTGCCATGGCGATGTTTCCTCTTTCCTGTTTATGAACACGGCTAGTGAAGTGAGTCAAGGTCATATTCCCCCCGCAGGACCGCACCTTAGACAAAGGGTGATGAGTTCTCTATTCACACACACAAATGCAAACAGTGTCGGGGCTTGACTCCCAAAGGCTCATTATAGTTTCATTTACCAATGGTCATTTTGCACCTAATGTAATGTGTATATATGTATCATTTTATTGTGCAAACAAATGGTCTGGCCCATGTTCTTTTAACCTCAGCGTGCTCCACACTGCTGATATCATGCTTGTTTCTTGTGGTTCTGACTCCTCCCCTTTCTGTCCCTTCTAGACCAATGGGAAAGGCTCGCTGTGGTGCGTTCACCCCGAGTTCCGGCCCATGCTGATGCAAGCTCTGAGGAAGCAGCACTTCCCGAATGCACATGCCTTCTGCACCCCTCCCGCCTCCCCGCCTAGGTATCAACACTGCCCTGATTACGTACATAGAGATTGCAGGCTTGAAATTGTGGCTGATTTTGCTGTTTTCTATCTATTCTGCCACATGTTTTGTACCAAACAGAACAAACAAAAGTGCAAAAACCATTTTAAACTTCCAGTGTAGATGACTTTATTGTTTGTAACATGAGCGATGTAACATTTAACGAACAACTGTTTTGAAATCAAGTGTAAATAATCTGATCCTTTAGTTGCCGTCTATCAAGTTACAAATGAAAACGAAAAGAAATGAAGGACCTTCTATTTAATTCACTGGATAACCCCAAAAGAATAGACATTACTACATGGTATTACATTTAGTAACATAGCACCATGATATCAAATGATAAAAATGATATTAAATTGTATCACTATATTTGTATATCTTCTCTCCCTCCTTCTCTGTAGTGCCTCTTCGCCTCCTCATCACCTTTTCACACCCGAGCAGGGTTTCGCCCTTAAAGGTCAGTGGACTTCATTGTTTCTGATCAGAAGCTCCATAAGTTCACGTCGAAACATCCCTTACATATCATTAGACACATCACACATGGACGCCTATCACTCATCGCCGCTGCTTTTGTTCCGCTCACCTCCTGCTGGTGCAGTCTACATCATGCAAAGAAACGCCATCTCTTTCCTGTATTGGTAACCTTGACAACCAAGGCACTGATACTTTAAAATGAGAGGCAGAGAGAGAGAGAGAGAGAGACTGATTCGCTCCTGGGTGGAAGTGACTCATTCACTTAAACGCACACATACACAAGCAGGAAAGCACACCAGTATAGCCAGTGTTTGCATCAATCGTTTTTGTTCTCTTTGCAGAATGTGATTTTGATGCAGCCACCGCCATGATGCTGTTAAAGTCTGCCTCAGAGCAGAACATTGACTCATGTAAGAGTCCACCATCATACACCCACATTTCTGTCCCTCCCTTTTGATTTTTCCCCCTCTTTTATCCATTTTATCCATGTATTACATCATTTGTTCTCGTTAACAAGAAATGCTTCTTCAGACAGTCTCAGTCTGTGTCTAATCTTCAGTCATCACTCTCATCATTCTTTGACCCAGATGACCAAGATGGACCCATAGATCTGTCCCGCAGAGATGTGGTGGTCGTGAGTCGAGATCCGAAGCAGGATCACAATTACAGCAGCACCCCCGCCCCTCCCTGCCCTCGCCAGAAGCCGTCACAACCTCTGGACTTCAGCATGGGTTTGCATCGCGAGCAGGAGAGAGGAGGTCCGGGCCGATGGGTCCAGGGCCCGTTATCAGGGAAGAGGAGCAGAAGAGATTCTCGCCCTGAGGTAGACGAGGAGCTAAAGGAAGCGGCCGGTTCGCTCCTACACCTGGCCGGGATACGCACCAGTTTAGTCGCCTCGAGACGCAAAAGCAGGAAGCTCAGTAGAAATTGATTCCCAGCCCTGGGAATCTTCCCACCCCACCCCTTCTCTGTGACTCCATCCTGTGGCCTGCACAACTATTCTCTTCTGGTTTGGTGTATCTTCCTTCTTGTTTGTAACTATTGAGGTATTTTCTTTGGTTTTTAAACCGGGGTAGTATCCTGGTCCACTCATCAAACTTGGCAATACAAACAGGAGAGAAAAGCCATACTGACATGTTTATTGTACAGACAGAAGATCTGAACGAACAGCCCACGTCATTTGAGCTCCTCCGTGAGATGGTTTGAAGATCTTACATGTAAAAAAAAAAAACAGCGTTAAAAAGATGAAGAAAAAAACGTGAGGCTGGTAAAAAGCTTCAAACGTAGATGATTTGCATGCTTCCACCTCTAAATCAACAAACATATTTATGCCGAGAATGAATGCATGGTTTTAATGAGCTCTCCAGTCCCCTCCTGCTTCTGCATCGTGGAGGGGAAAGAAAATCTTAAATGAAAAGAAATCTAAAAGTGCCGTTGATTTCGGATCATAAGACATTTGTTCATAAATGTGATACGAAGAGAAATGCAATAATTAGTTGACCTAAATACCTGTAGTTCTTTTATTTTTGTACTGCTGGTTTATATCCTGTGTGGTGGTGGTGGTGATGGCATGCTCCTGGGAGCCTTATAGCTGCTGCAGTTATGATGTCAAAACCATGTGACTCCTCCCGTGCATCGTGATTGGATCAGTTTTGCACCCCCAACTCGACCACTATGATTTCAGGCGTACAAGCCTGGAGGAAAGCTAGAAAGCTTTTCGTTGCATGCACATCCGCCTCAGTGTTTCTCCGTTGTTCCTGATCCGCATCATCAGGTGTTGTGCCATTGAAATGATTACACATAGCGCTTGCTATAATCAATAAAGGCCAATCACAACAAGAACTTTTGTACCTCTACTGCAAGAAATCTGAACCACTCTTCGCCCTCCCTGCTCTTTAACACTGTTGATGCGAGGTGTCACCTACACTCGAATCACGCCATCGTCATGTTTGTACTGGTTCAACCTGTGTGAAGATGCCTCCAGTAGGGGGAGCTGTGCGGCTCACCATTTTCCATGCTACTCCAAAACTCCACAGAGTTCCTAAAACTTAAGAGGAAACCAGAGACAATGCGAACCGCACAACAGTTTCGTCTGAAAGGGAGAAAAAAACGGTGTCCAATCGCCGCAGCTCACTCAGGGAGCTGACTGAGGGTAGAAGACATGCGAACAGAACCACAGGACGTGAAACTGGTGAGGGGGAGAATTGAATTTGTGTAGCAGGGAGCATTCAGGTGATGGGACAGAAAACCACACTGTACAGAAACATGACAGACGCACGGCTGGATGAGAACCAAAAACATTCTGGACTCCGGTTACATCCTCCGGGTTGTGTTCTCTTTGAGATCGCTAAATTGCTGCTCACAAAGTTTGCCTGGCTGTGTGTACTCTGTGACCCTGAACCTTTTCTCTTGGGTTTCGATTGAGTTTTTAAGTGTTCGTTTGAGGCTATATTAAGATTTTATATACCCAAGCATGTGAAATTGTGAACTATAACTGCCATTCGCCCCCTCACGCTGGCGTATTAGAACCTAGAACTTTTTGTTGGCGTTCATTAAGTCAAAACTGCTATGACAGCTATGTCCCTGTCGCTTTAAGTTTGGCTGCCAATTCCTAGACCCCCCCCCCCCATTTATAGTGCTAATACAGAATATAAGTGTTAATACAGAGGGGGGGCAGCAGTAGTTTTAGAACCTGATGCCAATTCTAAAAGCTGCCTATTAATTATTATTATAATTATTCAGTCCACTAACTGAGTTGCCACCTGCCCATCAATTATGTTTGTCTGGCATATACGTGTGGCAGGCCAAACCTGATTTTTGATTTTGTAAGCTAACCTCTGTTAATAAAAGGTTTATAAAGTTTATTTTTGCCAAAGATATGCAATTGTTGCATTATATAATGGTATTAAAGAATAAAAGAGTTCCTTCTTTTACTGATTTAGCGTTTGTTGTTCACTGTCAATCCCAGTAACTTTTTAGCATAAAGTAGCTATATTTAAAATGGCTTACGAGCAAGAGCATACAAACTTTGGAAACGTTTGCAGTACACACTGTATCTTGTCCACAGTTTTTTTTATGAAAATACAGAAAATAATGAAACCCCAATTTCTTATTTCAAACATTAGCGAGGCAAATGACCTCACTACATCTGTCACGTGACATGCTAATGGTGTGCGGCTACATAAATGCATCTTTGATATTTTGCGTCATTTCTTCAATGAGGTGTTTGTTACAATGGTTTTGACGCTCAGATCGAAAATTAAACCAAGAATAAGATTATACACACGCAGCACAAAAAGCTGCTGCTCTTGACAAACACAGAAGATCACGTGGGTATTGGACGCATGCAGGAAAAGCGACTCCTGTGCGCGGCACGCATGTGAAATACTGCAGCTGTAAACGTGATTTCTTAGCGCTCGTCCAAACATGATTTACTCATGCTTTGGAAGTATTACAGCGCCATCTGGTGATGGAGTGTCTACATAGATATTAAAAAAACCCTGAACAGTTTTAAAACATTTTAAATTATATTGTTATTGTATACAGTAACTCCATTGTTACATTTACGTGATTCGTGACAGGTCTCTGTCAAGGTCATAGGAACAAAGAGTTTGCGGGTGTCAGTGTGGGTTTCTGCGCATACTCCAGTCCAAAGACATGCAGGTTATGTAAATTGGACATCTTGTGTGTAGATGAACTGTTTCCTGCCATGAATGTAGCCTGAGGTGTCAGAGTGACGGTAAACAATGAGTAAATAAGAGTTAAAAAGTACGGACAGGATACTATTTCCTAGAAAATCGAGAAGTTGAGGAACAAACATAAGCATCTACTGAAATCAGTTCTAATGAAGCTCCCTGCCTCTGTGTGTGGCTTTCCTGCGGTCTGCTATCCCTTGACCTGCATCATTGAACCCCTGGCCTTGATGCACAGGCAGTATCTTCATAACAGATTCCACTTCTCTGTGGACTTCCTCTGCCCATGTGAGGTGTGAGTTCAGGGTGCTGTGTAGCACAGCTGCTGTGACTGGCACACACACACACACACACACACCCTCCCCATCCCTGAAACACTGAGGCAAACATAGCTGCCCAAAAAAAATCCAACAGAACAACAGCGCCCTGTCTCACTGCTTAAACATTATTGCAGGTGCACAGATAAGAACGGAATGAGGCTTGGACAGTGAGACTCACTCTTGGCCTTTAAATCGTACCTCTGAGTGTCATTTTGCGAAGCACAAGCTCAGTGAGCTCTATTTTTACGTGGCTGTCCAGCGAAGGATTCATTAGACGTGCCATAACTCCAGTTAAAACTGTCTCTGGGCTTTTCTCATAACCTCTCATACTGCGGTTGGCCAGCGAGGTTATTGTGACCTTGAACAAACCATTCCAGTTCTAAAGGACTGGAATATTTGCGATAAGAGGGGGGGTGATGACAGGGGCTATAAATGTCTTCTAAGTTTAAACACCGATGAGAACTCTATGAACAATAAACAATCCCTTCCCTTTTAAAACCAGACCCCGAAAGTGTTTATATTGTAGTTGATTTTTAATATGATTTCATTTAAGACAAACTCACTTATCATGGATAATCTGATTAGAAAACATATATATATATATGTGATTTATTTGGTCTGCTATCCCTCTTCATGTATTTATCTGCCTTTGATTTGATACATGTAACATTAAACCGTTCCACACTTACAGAACTACAATAGGTGCAGTAATTCATTTAACAATATGTAATGCTACATGCGTCTTAAAAACTACACGATCGACAATATTCATACTAAAATGAACGGGTGGTTTGCTTTACATTAATGTATACAGGTCAAAGGTCAATCAAGCAGCATCTTGCGAATGGTCTACGTCTGAGATCTGTCAAGCAAAATAAACTCGCAATATCATGTACATCTTTACATATATTTCCTTATTTTGCCTGCCGGTACAAGCAGCGTGTATATTCAGCTGGTCACACCTGAATAGTGGACGACGCTAACGGCTAGTGCACTTGGGCGATATGCACCAGAGAGTACAGCGTTCCATCGCTAGTCTTTGGTGAAGGCACCGCCACTCCGTTTTGGGCCGACGAGATCTCCGTGCGGTAAATGTGGGCACGGGTTTTAAAGCAGCCAAACCTGCTGGTGAGAATGAAAAAATCCCTCTTGAAGGTTTTGGTGAAGAACGCGTAGAGGAACGGATTGGAGCAGGAGTTTATGGGGTAAAAGAGCACCAGCAAGACTTTGGCATGTGAGACGGTGATGAGCGGAAGTTTCAGGGCTGCAGAGATGGCAAAGAAGGAGATGGGCGCCATGCACAGGAAGTCAGTGAAGATGAGCACGGCCATGCGCTTTGCTATCCGCATGTCTGCGTTGGCTTGGACGAAGGCGGGGTTGCGTACGGTCAGATAGATGCGCAGGTAACAGACGCACACGACCAGAAACGCGGCTACGTTGAGCAGGAGTAAAAGCACCACGAAACCCTGAGAAACGCCCATCTCCACGTCCATGGGCAGGCAGATGCTGGTCTTGCTGTAGCTGCTGACCCCCAGCATGGGCATCAGTGCGGTCAGCATGGCGAATAGCCAGCCTGCAGCCATAATTGCGCAGCCGTGTCGCAGGTGCAGTTGGCGTTCCAGTTGCATGGCATAAGTGATGGTGTGCCAGCGCTCCAGGGTGATGGCCGTCAGCGTATAGACCGACAGTTCGCTGGAAAAGACAGTGAAGAATCCCGCCACGTGGCACCCTGCCCCCATCTGCCAGTCAATGGCATAGTTGTAGTAGCTTGACTGTGTGTGAATGTCCACGGCAGCGATGAGCAACAGGTAGACACCCATGCAGAGGTCTGCGAAAGCCAGGTGACACATGAGAAACCTGGGAACTGTCAGTTTATAGCGGCTGGTGAGGAGCACCAGAAGAACGGTGCAGTTGCCCACGATGGCCAGCACGCTGATGAACCAGATTAGAACACGGAGGAAAGTGAAGCCCATGATGTCCTCGCAAGGGTTGAAGGCATCTGGCTTGGGGTAGCAGGTCACCTCTATGACGTCTTTACAGTAGTCTTCATAAAAATAGGGCTCCAGACTAAGGGCGCCAGGATTGTCACACATCTGGTTCTTCACAGACCTGCATGAACACAGAAATAGTATCTCAGCGTGCCATGACTCAACGGCTTACATGGTTTTCGGTGGGGTGTGTGTGTAACTCACTTGTGCTTCTTAAGGTTTTTAAAGGCACAGCAGTGTCCGGGGTACGTCAGGTTGGCTTGGGTGAGCTCGGTAAACAGCTCCAGGCTGGGAAGCCTCCTCAGAGAGTAGACAGAGACAGCGGTCAGAAGCTTGAGGGTCTTCAACATGCTCTCCGGCAGGGTGTGAATGGAAGTACGTGAGATATCCCTGTCATGACAACAGCCATTTTAAATGCGTGTATTTAGCATGTTTGGCTAGCTAAATACAGGCAAAAATCACACTTTTATCATTTAAATGTATGGTGTTTGTTCATGTGTAGTGCACATACAGTGGAGTCCAAAAGATGATATTTAAATCTGGGCGTTAAATGTAATAATTTAATAATATAAAACACAATAATTATAAAATAAATAACTTTTATTAAAACCAAGTATGGCGTCATATATGACGACGAATGACGGCCGCTGCAGAAGACCAACGCCTACTTTTATATTGTTGCTTCATTAGCCCCGCCCAATTATTCGCGCATGTGGTTCAAGTAAACACAAAAAAGGCAAAATAATAAAGATGCCGCCGAGGATTAAAAGACCGTGTGCGATGCCAAATTGTGGACAAACACAGTCGTTGCATCTTTGTGACTGTGTCAGTAAGACACGATTGTTTAAACGTTTTTAAACAAGACACGGGTTAAGACAGCAGAGAAACTGAAAATTGAAGACGATGCGCTGTGGATTACCTTGGATTGGACAGTCGCAACACACGCGTAAGTAACAGTGTTTTCATCATGAATATTTCAATATGCAAATCTGTTCGCCAATCATTTCAGTTTACGTTTACTTTCAAGTCTTAAATCTGGCACGCCTATCGAAACTTGTTTTTAAAAGACAGGATAGAAAATATTAACATTATATTCATCATCATCATAACCTTATATGTACACCCCGGAGAACATTACAAAATAGAAAAATGAAAATTTTAAATAATTCTGGTATAAAGGTCACGTTGATTTCATAGAGTAAAATCTGGATGAACATCTTTTCATCATCTTCAACATCATCAAAAAATAATCCATACCTAAACCTTAAACTGACCCAAACCCTAATGCTTCAATCTGATTGGCTGATAGAAAGATTGACCAAAAATGCTGTTCCGGGAACATGAATTCTGAACATTCTACCTGGAATCATCAGGTTCTGTGGAGAAGTCGCCTCCTGCCAGCTAGAGTGCATGATGACACTATAATTTGTAATTAAGAAATAAAAAAAACGATCAAACGAATGCCTAGCAGAATTGTTTACCCTAGTGGTCACAGAACTTTGGACTCCATTGTAAGAAATAGCGCCTAGATCACAAGTGTGTAAGTGTACACGGTAAAAATGCCTTGTGAAAATATTAAATAATATATGAGCAGAAATGTAATGAACAACTGAGGTAATAGTGTACAAACCAGGTAACTGAGATTAGTGTGAACAGGCTGTGAGGGTTAAAGGACGTAGTGTGAGCGTGTGTAGAGCAGCTGGAAGTTCAATTGTTGTTGAAAGTCAGAGTTGTTCATGCTTACAGAACGATGGGGCCTTCGGCTCCTATGAAAGCGGAACTGTGGATTCGACTCAGCTGCTGGTTTCCCATGAGAAAGCTGTGTGAGAGAGAGATGATGATGAAAGATTAGAGCTTTATTAAAAGATGTAATATTTATAGAGGTGATATGTCAAGGATGTAGTTGACCTTACAGCTTTTTAATTTTGGTACCGTTGAATGCGTAGGAGTCTATCTCTCTTATTCCATTCTTTGTTAATCTCCTGCAGGAATACAATAAGTTAGACCAGCTCACCAAAACTATATGTGTTCCTGTAGCTAAGTTGGTGGAGCGTTATATTAGCAGTGCAAAAGGTTGTGGGTTTGTTTCCAGGGAGCACATAAGTTGCTTTGTTAAAAAGCCCCAGCGAGATACCTAAATGTACATTTAATAAACTTTACGCATACATTATACATCTTTAACTTTATAACCTTAAAATGTAAATACTGCTTAAAATTATGTTGGTAAGTAACAGTGAGGCAAGAATTAAAGTTTACCTTTTGGAATGCTTCGGGAATAATCATATACTCACATGCATACTGTACATACTGTATATACAGTACTTACAGTTCAGTAATGGTCGCATTGGTCAGTCCTAGAAAGGCATTACTGGGAATCTTCTCTATGTGCATGTTATCCTGTAGATCACTATAACATATGTTTGGTAAATGTAAAGATTTTTAAAATAGTGCACCGTGCAACTGAACGCAAAATTTGTCCAAATTAAGTAGATGCCGTATCTTTTATATAATGTGAAACAGAGTACAAACATGACAGAACATGAGTAAAGACTTACAAGAGAAATTCAGGAGCGACGGAGGTAATTTTGGAAAAATCAGGTAGGATTTTAAGACCGGTGTTGGATATAGTCCTGGTAAAACACGCAGGCAGACAAGATTAATGAATGTAATATGTCAAGGAGACATTTGTATTTTGTCTTTGTGTCCACAGACTTTGTTTCCTGTGAGAAACATTTGCTATGGATATTGACCTGTGTTTAGGTCATTCAGAACTCTTAACATAATGGTGGGCTGAGGCTGGTGTGGGAACACACTCTCTTCCACTCGCATGACCACAGCATGAGATCATAATGATTTAGAGTTTTGCCTGCAGGCACCATTCAAGAAAATCAACCACTTACAGATACTGCAGCTTCGGAAGCCTCCAGAAGGAATCTTTGTGAATGACGAGGTTTTTCGATTTTGTAATAGTTCTGTGTAAAAAATAAACAGAACGCGAGTCAGTGATTTGATTTTTGTTTCATAACATTGATAGGACGAGAATCCGCAGCGAACAATTTTAGGTTGTTTCTCTAAAATTTCTGTTAAATGTTACAAAAATGTATTTTGAATGCACTAGGAACATTTAAAATGTTTTATTAACATTATTGCTTGGTGTTAGGAACGTTGATCAAACCTTTTTTAATTCTGTAACATTTTTAAAACATTCCACTAATTAAGAAGAACTTTTCGATATATATGGTATATAAAATAAAAGAATGTCATTAATAACTTTGAGAAAAAGTTAGGCAATGTTCTGAGAATATTCCCTGTTATCTGGGTCTTTAGACAGTTGACGACAATCTTACTGACTTAACTGGCTAAAATATAGGCTACTATGTCTATATGCTAAAATATATTAAAATAAAGGAACGTAGTTAAATGTACTGTAAACGTTCTCAACCGTCATTAAAAGTGCAGTAACTCACACTTCCTGTAGCTCTGTGAGATTTGAAAAGGCAAAAGCTTCAATACGCTCCAGGGCTCCGTTTTCTGACACCACTCTAAAGACGAAAATAATCACACATAACACCAAATTAGATGCAGTTACTATAAAACTGTGTTCGGTTATGCAAATAATTTAAAACTTTACAAAGACAAACTGTTTACAAAAAACATACTTGGCTTGCTCAGTGTACAGTTTTTGTGCGCTGTTTGAATATTGTGCTGTATTTTGTCTTTACATACAAATCACTATACATTCAAATGTGATATATATTTGAATACAGTATCACAGGGATTTATGGCCTGTGATGTATATCTCAAGTGTTTTGTCATTTGTTAAACATCATGTTCCATATCAAAGTCTAAACATATTCAATTAAGACTAAATATCGTTTGTTTATATAGCGTTAAGTTTTGCATTCAGCCAAAACTAAGCAGAATTCTGCCGTGATTTAAAAGGTAGTGCGTGATGTTTACACAGTTTTATTTGTCTCTGTAGCAGTTTGCATGGAGACTTTATTATGTTTATGATTACAGCGCTCATGTTTTTCAAATCTCCATGTGGATTCTTGCTGACTACACACATCCACTTAATAGTAAACAACCCAGTGACCTTCATTGCACTCACATTCTCTTCAGTTGGTGTAGTTCAGAGAAGGCGGCCCGTCGAAACACGCTGATCTGAGTCAGCTTGATCTCCCTGCTCAAAATTAGACAGAGGAGATGTGATTCACCATCACATTTGTCAACGACAGATATAAATATCACAGTCTATTCAGAGGCGAATGTGATATTGTAAACCGTCACACAGGAAAGCTGGCAGAGCTGTTTAGGATGTGGTCCTGATCTAATTTCTGGAACTCAATTGGTAGAGCGTGGCACTAGCGACGGCAAGATCATGGGTTTGATTCCCGGGGAACACGCAAACACTGTAAATGGCTTTACATTTACATTTAAGCATTTGGCAGACGCTTATATCCAAAGTGACTTACATTGCATTATACTATACATTGTTTCTAAGTATGTGCAATCCCTGGGATCGAACCCATGACCTTGGCGTTGTTAACGCCATGCTCTAACCACTGAGCTACAGGAAAGCTTTGGATTAAAGCAGCTGCCGCATGCATAAACGGCGATATGGATGTTTTATTTACGTTTGTCATCAGATCAGCTATTTTTTTAATCTTTTAATTTGATCTCCACATAGCTGTAATACCAAGCAGATAAATAAAACGACACTGGAAAAAATTCAACAACGCATCTTTCTAAAAATCTAGGTGAATTGACAAACCGATTTCCTGGGAATCTACTAGGTATTTATTTAAAGTTTGCGTGAATGGAATAAGACATGATAGAAAGCAGTGCAGTGATGGTGTCTTGTTTCGAAGGAGCAGCTGTACACGACCTATTTACTGTCCAGCTTCTTTCCGACTGCGCGCTGCTATTACTGTGTGTGCGCGTCTCTGTGGATGTACATTCCTGTAACGCCTCAGACACTCAGACAGCACATTCACTCTTTCACATTAAGCATGCTGGTCATAAGTGCCGTGTAAAGTGTAAGGTAATGGAAATGAGGTACTGGCACAAGAGATACAGATACTGAAGCTAAATTTAAATCTGTTGGTTTTCCGTTGGCTTTGATTCTCAGGTAAATTAGATACATTTTTATTTATTTACTTACAAATCATTTTCGCTGTTATATAGTGATACAGGTTATAATGTTATGAATGTTATGAATATGAGAACACACAGAAGG
>JAZGTJ010004477.1:0-21574 GCA_036877575.1 Botia almorhae
TTGGGTTATCTTGAGGAGTTCATCTCCAGCATCTTTGCCCCCAGCTGGATGATCAAAAACTTCTCTGAAACGACTTAGGAAAAGATCAAAAGTAGGAAAAACGGTCGCATTATCGTGCCAGATAGCGGTTACCCATTCAAGTGCCTTGCCGGTTAACAAAGAGCATACAAACGCTATCTTACTTGACTCAGTGGGAAATAGCGTTGGCTGCTGGGTCACAAACAATGAGCATTGGAGCAAAAAACCTTTACATAACGTTGGATTGCCATTATATTTGTCCGGAAATGCTAAGCGTGGACTCACTGGATTGTTAGCAGTACTCACAGTTGTTGTAGTAGCCGTAACGTTACGAGCTGGATCAGCTGGTTCAAGTCTGGCTCCTTGAAACGCTCTCACCAGTTCCTCAGCGTGGTTAAGCGCGTGAGCTGTTGTTCATGGCGTGTGAGACGTGCTGATTGAAAAGCGATCTCTGAAGACATTTGCGCCATCGCTGCTGGATCCTGGTTTGGCGAAGTCTTCTGTAACAACGAGTCTGGGACATTCAGATCCATTTGCAGTTCTTTAATAAAGGGTAAAGGCAGTAATCACAATCTTTAAACAGGCAGGGGTCAAAGGCTGGCAGCATACAATCAGTAACGGTAGACAGGCGATAGGTCAAGGCAGGCAGAGAGCATTCACAGAATCAACAAACAAACAAACAAAGTCCAACGGGGCAGGCAGCAAAAATCAGTAATCCAAAACAGGCAAGGTCAAACACAATAAGACAATCCAAAACAGTATAGAAAACGCTTAGTAATATCACCGAGGCAAACAAGACTTCGCAACAAGTTCGTGATGTGATCCAGTTTATATAGACGGAAGATAATGAGGGTAAATGGAGAACAGGTGTAACTTCCGGGTGAATCCAGTCGCGGGTGCTTATGAGAAATGTAGTCCAGAGTGATTAGTATTCGGGAGACGGTTCACGCTGTGTACGCGCTGGAGAGGAGGCTGGAGCCTCCACCGTAACAGTCCTAATCTTGCGGTGGTTTATGTAATGGTAACCACAGAAATGTTTTGGTTTCTCTTTACTGTAAACAAGGAAACAAATGACAGCAGTTTAATTTAATGGTAGCTATTTTCGACCAAAGAAATTAACAACCAGAGATGTAGTAAATTCAGCAATTTTTAGTAATCCAGCATGTTTTCTTTACTTTCTTTAAACTTTTACGGTATACACTTTCTGGACTACACTGTATGGGTTACACCCTGCCCACGGGGCTGCTGGGAGTAACAACTGTGGGGAGAGACAGTATCAAAATTTGCAGTTCTTGTTCTGTTTTAAAAGTGAACAACACACTTCACTTTTAAATTCGCAGCCATGCCATACACAGCAGTATATTGAATCAAACTGCTGTGCTTTTATGAGCAGTGGGGGAATTGACATAAGTTGACATAATTGTCACAGGCAGCAGCCTTTCCCCGTTCTGTAAATGTGAGATATACCTTGAGTAATGATGGATCTCCACTGAAATTGAAGTTCTGTTTATTTTGTTTCTACACCACCTTAAGTGGAAAAGAAAGAAAGAGAGAGAGTCTTAGTGGCAGAGCTCACTGCACATTGCTTGATGTGGAGCAGCCAAGTACGATGAACTTCAGACAGGCCTGACGGTAGGCCTGAATTACTAAATATACACAGGAGAACCCCTCCCACAGGACACTCTTTCTCTCTTGCGCACACACACGGCTCCTGACCCACTCAAGGAGTCACTACAAGCATGCAGTGCTATACAACTTTAACGTATGATTTTAACTTCTGCTGTTGCTATACGCCCTTTAATGTTGTTCCACTTTTCTCACTCCAATGTTTCTTTTGTGAAGCACAGAGGTGTTTAGATGAATGTTTAAGCATTATATGTATGTGTTTAGTTAGTTATTTTTGGTTTTTGTAGCTTTGTTTGGTAGTACAGTAATGAAATGTCAGAAAATCAGCATATGGGGTGAAAGACATGGGAACAGAAGCAAGAGGAAAACAAAAAGCAGAGACTCAAGCACTCTTGACTATTTCTGCCAAATAGCTGAATGTTCAGGCATTGACAGTAAACAAGGCAAATTCACTCTGTTGCCTAAATCTTTTAAAGCTATGGGGTGTTTACACTTGGTCACTTCATCTGTCTCTTTTAAAAGGATTATGTAAAAGTTTAGAAATATTACCTACAGATCAAAACAATATATAATTCTTTTCTTAAAATACATGTACACGGTTGCATTTTGGAGATGACTGTTCAAAATAACAGTGAGTTTAAGGTTTACTTTTCAGTCTATGCATTCCACAGAATTCGAACCCAAGCCCCTGTCACTGCTAAGCTGCAGGTAAACCACATACAAAAATTGTATCATTTTAAATAAAACATTTTTAAAAAACTTGTTTTAATTCAGTTTTAATGTTCAGTTTTAACTTGTCAATGAAAAAAAAAAATAGGGAGCCGTTTCACATGGACAAATAGGAAACAAAAATTGAAAGCAATGGCATGTGGTGTTTCGTGAAAGGTTGCACATATGGGCACATTGGTAACAGCCAGCGCTACAGAACACTCTCATTGATATTGTGTTTGATAGGCAGGCCATAACGCCATGAATATAAATAATGAGAATTGTTGGTTTACGCTAGCCAGTGCTGGTCAGTGTTTGTGTGCACAGTGCCCAGTGCACTGAGGTGAGGCAGAGGCAGATGTTATTAGTAATGGATGGATAGAGGACATAAAGAGAGAGAGAGACACTATGGAGGCTAGTCCAGTTTTTCCTCAGGCGCACCATAGGACCCCATTAATTCTATCCAGCCTTAAAGTATAATATTTGTTTTTTTGTGCAAAAGTTATTAAATATACCTGCTGTATTGTGTTTATGCTTTAAGGTGTGATGTTGATATGAGTAAGACCGTTGAGTGAGACCGTTAGACAACGTTGTGTGTTGTAATAGGTGTGCTAGGAGTGTGGTTTATCTGTTTTTAAGCATCTGGCTGTTCTATCTGTTCTTTCTACGATGGTGCTTTATAGTAATGTAATGATACTCAAAATGTACTAAACATTGATAAAGCTGTATATGTATTGCATATAGTTATGTACTGACACAATTATTTTAAAATGATAATCTTAAATAATACCTCAGGTACTGGTATTAGTCTACATAATTGTAAGGAACTACAATGCATACAAATGTTATTTCTGTCACAGTATACTGTAAAAGTGAAAATGTGCAGTTGCCTTTAGTAGTTATTTTTACGTAATCTGACCCTAAAAATTACTTTTCTCATTGTAACTTAATGTTGTTGAGTTGATTCAGAAACAATAAATAATACCAGTATATTTAATTTATTTTAAGGTTATCTGAAACATCTTATGGCAGTGAATCAGTTCTTACAATATGAAGTGATTATCCTTACAATATAGTTTCTGAGACTTTGGGTACTTTAAACATTTATGGTAGGTAATAATAAAGTATACTTTTAAAGTTGTTATAGTTGATTCTCTGAATAGTTCTGCTCCAAAGTCTTTACAGAATGTAGGACTTTACAGAATTTACAGTAAGCATGTTTAACCAAACTAACCCTGCCTCTCTCTCTCTCTCTCTCTCTGTCTCTGTCATTCAGTCTACCGCTCATTCAGTTTAATTTTATTCATTCTCTGTTCTTGTCTTTGTATTTTTATAGGCATTGCTTTAATGAAGAAACAGACCTGCTAACAATCTTACAGAAGGGACCCTCCAGAACAAGTATGGGGTCACCATGGAAACCACTTCTCCTGCTGTCAGTTATCAGTGGCCTGGCAGGTAGGAAAGCGGTGATGCGATTATATCAAGATAAGAAACTGCCTTCTGAAAACAGCCTTATCTTTCTCCACATATCTCTCGTTCTCTCAGCAACATTCAACAAGAGGTTGTATTGAAACACTTCCTAGTATTTTTGTTATTACGATCTCATTCTCGACTGAGCAGATACTCACATTATCCTCCGCTTTCATAACGTCTTTGAGGTATTGTCTCGAACTGTTAGCATGGTAATGACTTGGTTAAGCAAACATCAGATAGTGTAATCTGCGTCTTAAATGCAGTCTTGAATGTGTGATGTTGCGCGCCTTGCGTGGATAAAGGAGCCCTGGGTGTGCAATTATCTAGCAGATGTTTGCACCATACCAAGCTTTACAGCAAACAAGCTTGGACAAGAGCTGGAGTATTCCTTTTAGCATGCACATGTTTGTCATGCTGTCTTTGAAGAGCCACTTTGTATTGATGGCTTCTATTCTCTAATACTGATAAAACAAATTTTCTGGTGTCCCGAAAGGAAGAAAAAATGAAAGAAAGAAAAATGTGCCTTTCTAAGCAGCACTGTTATATCTAGTTGAACTTGAATAATTGATTCATTTGTTATAAAATGATGCAGGATTTATTATACAACAAATAATTGTGGTCCACTAATGTGATTGGGCAAGCAGCTATCCAGTGGTGGAGCACAAACAAACAAACTACCAAAAACTTGCTAGCTTTCTACTAGCATATTTTGTCTAAAATATGAGTTAATTAATATCTTAACTTTATACAATTAAAATGTTTCCAGTAGTAAAATGGTTTTTAATTTGTTTTATGTAGGATTATTTTGTATTATTTAATAGCTTTTCCCAAGCTTTTTGAAGCTTTTCTATTTTAAGACTTCTTAATACAGACTATTTAAATGAAATGTGCACAGCACTTTATTAATTTATATATTTTGGACAGTTCAGGCTAAAACGATCACTATTATATCTCATGTTCATTTTCAAAGAAAATCTGTCATTAATCAGAATTGTACAAAGTGATTGTGGAGCCTGGTCACAAAGTTTATATCAATCAAACCCACACAACATCTGAGCGCAGAACAGATTGCACACACGCACACACACACACAAAATCTCACAGATTTTCTTCATATTATTCCATCAATGTCTCACATTTAAAAAACGTTGTCTGTCCTTCAAAGGCTTTTCTCATACAAAAAATAAACCAATAAAGTTGCTTAAGCAAGGATTATAGCTTTTCAAAAACAGATCCACCATCTTAATGAAGGCCTCCATTGAACTTGTCGCAATACATTTTGGGATTGCTTATGATGCTTTATTTGCTTTTGAGGTTGGCAGATCACTAGGTTAAGAACAGGTTAAGAACATGTAATCAAAAAATGTGACAGCCACAACCAGTACTTATCTTCAGTAACAAAGACCTTTGTCTATATTTGTTTAAATTACAAAGCGACATTTGTGTTTTAACCAGATGATATTTGTCAGGTTCGTTTGATCTTTCCTGTGCCCCAGTATCAAAAACACGTTAGCGTTTAATCGTAGTGGAAGGTTCAGCAGGTGACCGTCTTCCCCCGGGCCACATCTGTCTCTGACATGTGGGAACAGAGCAAGCAGGGCCTAGAAAGACTGTATAAGAAGCGACGCCATCGGAGACTCCTGGCGCGCTTCAAAATGAAAGTGTCAATCCGGGTTTAGAGAGAGATGAATATAAAGCAGGTTGAGAGGGTGAGCTTAACAACGAGAAATGCCAACCCGTGAATGTTGCAATATGTTCAAAGTTCCGACAGTGTCAGAGGGGCCGTCAAATGTGTGACCCGCATGATAACTTTACAGAGGTTGCACTCCTTACATAGCAACCTTCTACACACAGTGTCGCATTCGAAATAGCTCTCGATTTTCACGTTTATTACAATTTGCTAAAATGCGGTTTTGAGACTTCTCTGCGTAATTCTATGTTTAGAAAGTAATTCCCAATAGTCCGAATCATACTGTGTGATATTTAAGACGTGAAATATTATTTTCCCCACTAGGGAATCAAGCTTGCTAACCCCTTCCACCCATCTGTGCCTTTTAGAATGGCATTTTGGTCTACCCACTGGTAATTCTGCATTTATACGTGACCTGAAAACGCAGCTGTGATTTGCTAAGGGGTAAACATATGAATTAAATCAGAGTGTGGAATAAAATTGGACTGATAACTCAAAAAGAAAAAAAGTCTTTTCCTGGATAGTTTTTCTTCCACTCTGCCTCTAGCGATCTGAGGTACGTGCGCAAGGTCGTGACAATACTTCACAATCTGTTTACTACAAGGCAAATAAGTAATTCGTTTTTCATGTTTGTCCATGACTTCAATTGTTGCTGGCAGTCTTTGTGGCTGTCCTGCTTTCTAACAGGTGTTGAGAAACTTTTCTTTGTGTGTCAGGGACAATCATGACACACTGTGACAATTTTCTAAAAAAAAGGAAAAATCAAAAGCAATTTATCATCCTAAGAGCAACAATGTAAGTTGTAATGCAATACTGAGATTTGACAGTAAATCAGACTAGTACAGAAGCTGTAACTGTTGAAAAGTAGCAATAAATTCGTTTGGAAGTGTATGAGGAGGTGTAATGAGGAAGTGTATGTTTATATGCTTTTTGATAGCTATGACAGTCTCAGCACTTTGTACTTTGTTGTGATGGAACCACTAAGAGCTGCTCATGTACTGATTGTAGATGAAAATGGACTTACAGGGTGGGCTGTGGGTTGAGCAAGAGGTGTTCCCGAAGCGATTCTGAAAAAATGCAAAAGAACTGTGACCATACTGCCTGTTGTAATACTTCTTGTTCATACTAAAACATTACATGATTTTGCAGTTAATGGTCAATGTGAATGTTTGGAAATCTGCATTGATATCTGACATCTACACTGACATTTATGACACATTAAAGCAAAAGATCTAAAAAACATGTTAAGAAAATCTTGAAAACACTGTAAATGTAATGAGCAACGTATTGTATTGTTTTGAAGTCCTTCAGAAAAGTTCCTACTTATGATTGTAACAGTCATAATTATGTGAGTAATGGGAGTCAAGCGATTTTGTTTAAAACTCTTTTAAAACAATTTTAAATATCTTCGTTCTATACCTTTGACAAAGACAGGAAGCTTTTTGACACTAATAAAACAAAATGAAGAGCTAAGAATGTGCATTAGGTGTGTAATTAATGTGTTATCTATTAATATTATCCTTCTCATTCTACAGGGAAATCTAATTTGTAGCACCAACCTGTTGCTTCATTAAGAAGTAAAATAAGTAGCACTGTCTAGCAAGCCCATTAGCACAACACAAGCTGGTTGTACCATAAATATTCACAATTAAAACGTTATCATGATATGAATACAAATTTGCTGCCATTGTGAATTTTAATTTAAACGTAGAAAGCAAATGGTCAAACTAAATAAATTTACGTGCATACACACACACACATATATATATAATGTTATTCTATATATATATATATATATATATATATATATATATATTGTCACGGGTGAGGAATCACACGACAAGGTAGGCGGTGCAAAGATACCCCGGAGGGTGGATTTATTAAGGAAAGGTGAGTGAAAGATGCGTGGGGGAAGCAGCCGGGCTGGCTGCTGGTGCAGGTGCTGGTGCGGCTCGTGCTCGGGGTTGCGTCCCTCCTCGCAACGCGAGTGTGCGGTGGCTCGTGCTCTCAGTGGCTTCTGGCCACTCGCTACTCTCGGCGGTTGCGGGGGACACGCAACGTATCTCCGGTTGGCGGTACTTTTAGATCCCGCGTTCAGTCCAGTCTTTGTCTTTCTCTCAACCTTCGACCTCATCCGACTCTTAGTCTCCCACTGGGCAGAAAGGCGGCGGCGTTTTAACGCCGCGCGGTGACGCGGCACCGCTGTGCCCGGTCCGCCGCGGCGCGTCCGTTGCTAGGGCGACGCTGACTGCCCCGGCGCGCCTCGTCACAATATATATATATATATATATATATATATAGCATAAATATATATACTTGTAATACATATATAGTTTTGTTTATATAGCAACTGCACTGATGAAATGCATTAACAAATGACTTTTGTTAATGCTTGCATTACTATTGTAAGTTTATGAAATAACATCCTTGTGAGTGACAGACTGTTTGATAATTGAAGTGTGAAAGTAGCATGTTGTTAGCAAGCTGGGTTTTCATGAATAAATAATTTTGGCGTAACAGTTACTAGAACATACTCTGCATTCCAGTGATAGGCATTAGCAAACATCTGTGAAAGGGGTGGGTGGAGTTTCTGTATGTCTTTGAATGTGTGATACCAACTGCTCATTTTTGCAACTTTGCATAATGTCTGTCCTAAATAAAATGCGAAACAAGAATTTATCATTAAATTCACAATGACAAAATTGCATTAAAAATCATCAGGCACCTTGGAAATAGCTGCACATGGCCAAGTGCTGCATGTGATGGTTAAAACAGCTCATTCTCACAGTCTGGTTGGAGATTTGGGCTGCTGTGTATCTGCATCATTATTGGTGGATAATGATAAATGAAACATCACAACTGGATAATGGAAAACAGGAAATATCAGGGAGATTTTAAATTGCAAAGATGATAGAATGTTAAAACTTATGAAAAAGTATTGGGCAAATTGCTCCTTTTAAAAGAACAGCTCTCTGTGATGCTTAGTTTATGTATCTTTTAAAATTCACAAATCCACTTTATAATTACTTAATAATAAGTAATACATAAATAATACTACATTTAATTTTAAAAAGTCTCACAAAAGGCCCAAAATGGTTATGGTAATTCATGGTTAAAAAGTGTACAAAATCTGTGTGTGGTGTTTGCAACACTTTGAAATGTTTATTATCATCTTATGATCAGAAATGCATGTGCTGTGAGTTTGTGCTGGTGTCATGTTTTTTTCTTTTCAGTGACTTACCATTAATAGGATTTGAATTTGTTCTGCCGATTTCCCGGTTGTTCTGTTAAGCAGTTTGTTTAAATTTGCATGTCGGACTGCTGATATAAACCATTAATTCACAAATATCACATATTGCATGATCATAAACCCATGGCTCTCCACGATATATATTTTTTCTTTCTTTCTAAAATGTACATAGCCATTTGAGTGCATGACGAATAACAGACCTTCAGTGAGAATATGCTTTCCAGTCATGTTGTCCTGAAACATCTGATGTCAGGATGGTGTAGTTTAGAGTCAGAAGCCTGGGCAACATTTACAGGTTGTCCCACCTTGATAATGGTCCAGATTAAAGGCTATATGTAACGGCTCTGTGTAGACAGCTGCGTTGAGAATAAACCACCACTTCATGCTGATGGTCCATCAGAGAGCTACACTTTACAGCCATTACTCATGGCCATGTGCTTACACACCGGAAAATAAATGCATGCACAGGTGTCCCACAGACCGCAGTAAATAATGTACAAAAAGGTCAGGCTGCTACTGACTTAGGGTGTATTAAAGTGTTGCAGTAAAAGCACATTTTGAATGTTAATGACTTCTCAAAAAGTGGAGATGTTTTGCAGGTGTTGACTAATTTTCATTGAACAGGAGCTCTTTAGAAGAATTAGGAACTCTTGGTTTAAAATCCAAATTTTATTTACAGCTAATTTACAGGGTTAAAATTCACAATAAATTCATGCAGTGCTGTTCTGATAACCAGCGTTTTACAAACTGTCTTCCTGGAGCTTAGCTGGTAGAGCATTGCATTTACAAAAATGTCATAAACAAAGTGTCCTGGGTAAATATTAGTGATATCATTAGTGATTAGTGATATTATTAGTGATATCACTAGTGATTAGTGATATTATTAGTGATACAAAGCTTTAATGGAAAGGCATCTTGATGGGGATTAGTGTATTTGTTTTCTATTGGACTATGATTGCGCTGCTAATTAATTCCAAGCCAAAATCAAACACAAGCAGACTCTACAAGCTGCAATTAGTAATCAAAACCATTTCTACTGACCACCACCAAAAGTTTGATGGAAATAACTCACTGTGATCAACCCACGCAGAACTTAAGAGTCATCAGTGTTAAAAAAAACAGCGAATATGATGTTTTTTTCCTTTCCCTAGCATCTGAAATGGAGAGTCAAGTGTTTTTAAAATGACCTCAAATTACCAGTACCTTGGGTTATCAAGTTGACTCAGAAGTGCTTTAATACCATTCTAATACTGTGAACTCAGACAAGGGTGCTTTGCTGTGTGGCAGCATTACAGATTGAAGTTTAAGTCCTACAGCGTGCCTGAGCTGAAAATATTGTAATTGCCCTTCTGAGGTTTACACACGGCCAGATGAATTTCTCCACATTTCTGCTGGTGCTGTGTGTGTGTGGCAATGTGTGGAATTAATATTAAACAAAGACTGCTATGTAAAAAAACAAAACAAAGTGAAAAGCATACGACTGCAGAAGATTATGAAGCTTATTTATATGAATTAATGTGTAAATGCTTATTAAACCAGCGTTAAGCCACAATAATATTCTGTATATGTGATTCTGATACTCTTGCTTCCAGAATCAGTACAGGATGATGTCACAGATCCTCAAACACCATTTACAGATGTTTCATCATCTAATTGTTTTTATATTTTTAAATGGTAAGTACCTTTAAGAGCCACAAGCATCAAAGAAGCTGTGATTATCACCCTAGCAAACAACATGTTTTAAGTCTCTGCATTTCACAGACGCTTTTATCCAAAGTATGTGTCTTCCCCGGGATATATAATTTAACATTATATGTCTTAATATACTTGTGTTTGGCATTTTTAAAGCATATTCTGACTGCTCTTTTTATTATAATGAAATTGAGCTGTACTATGGCTATAAGAGATATAAGCAGGATTAAGTCACTATAAAAGTAGTACAGATAGGCTAGTGCCCCGTATTGTTTTAAATTCTGCAGAAGACGTGACAGGAACAGACAGAAATTTAAGTCATTATTTTTTTAAATATCTTCCTCTGTGCAGTAGTACATAAACTGCAGTAATCATTGACACTCTTCACTTTCCCTGTTGCTTTTAGGTTGTTCAACACTTACTACTATACTGTTAAAAGAAATTACAGTGTGTAAACATATTTACATGTAGGGCTGGGCAATATAACCAAAAACATTATATCACAGTACACATCCTTAACCACCATTGACAATCTTATTTCTAATGTCTTTCAGAAAATTGGGCCTAGCAGTTCTATTGGAGCCAATGGAGTGTTAAAATCACACAAATAGCTTATAAATTTGCCATTTTAGATCAGTCACAAAGTGCTATCTGTTATCCTCAGATTCATCTTCATTGCCTATGCGCTGTCATTGGTCAATTATAACAAAATATTTTAAGCACAAACAAAGTATTTTAACAACTTCACACACTTTACTTAAAAACCTAAAACAATTTAAATTAAAACAGTGTAAATATAAAAATTTTGACAATGTACAATAATTGTTACACCAACTTGATTTGTAGGTGTTCATGATTGTTCATTGATTTGTAGGTGTTCATACCATTTTATAAAGCCCCAATACTATGGGAAAATGCATCCATACTATATGTACAAATATCTAAAAGGAATGAAAATGAATTCAAAGGAATGAAAGGAATTCAAAAATCAGTTAAAGTTAAAGATAAAAAGTTATCTTTTTTAAACCATGATTTTATAACTACTTTAAATTGCATTGTTTTGAGTGATAAAATTTAGAGATGGCAATAAGAGCAAAGATTCAAGCGCTATGAAACTTTCACATATTTAATTAAAATCTTTATGTATTACCCTAGGCTAAATAAAATATTAAACAGCAATGTGCAACATCAAATGACTCATGGATTCACATGGTCTCTCCTAACTGCTGGAGAGTGTGAGAGTCACTGGTCTATAATATCACAGCTGCTTATTATAAATGATGCAGTTCTACAGTACTGCCTGCACCTTTATGAGATTGTGAAGACCATCTGAATGGGAACCTTCTTAATGCATCTTTCATAACTGCAAATGTGATAATGCAACAATAAATGACAATAAATAATGCAGCCATAATTCAAAATGAAGTTATAAGCACTGTATGTTCATAATAATCAACCTATTAATCTCACTTAATAAACACTGACAGTTATTATATTTCCAAACATTATATTATTATATTATATTTCACACATTTTAATTAAATAAGTCTTCCTCCCTCTCTTTTACTCACTCCCTCTTCTGGGAAGTACGGAAAGCACTGCTTTGATATAGATGCTTGAGTTGTTTTTATCATCAATAATGAATGTTTTCTGCACTTATTACACGTTCCTGTTCTCTTGCCTGCTATTACAGTCGAGAAAAATATGCAATGCCTCCAGCAAACTCTTAGCAAAAACCGCTAAAGCAAACCAGTGGGGATGTGCCTGTCCTACAGTACCCTGTGTTACCTCTCTGTCTCAAACATGACTTTACATGTGAATGGCTCTTTTATGCTTGCTGTGGGGTCTAAATGATGCTGGGAAACTTCATTAAGACATAATCGTTTCATTTACACCAATATCTGATCATGAGGACAAACTAAATATCAAGAGGCTTACTAAGACAGCATAGTTTTTAAACAAAACAACAAAACCAATCCGTGCCAGGAGCACATTCGATAATTTGAACATAACTTTGTATAAGGAGTCGCAAGTTTAAATCAGTTTGAAACAGCCTCTCCAATCTAATATCATGCAGGTATGATTTCATAGGAGATAGAGTTTATCCAGCCTAAACTGAGTTTTTGCACACCGTGCATGAACAAACAAACACGCTCGGCTCTCAGTGTAAAAACTGCAACACAAATGTGCACAAGCAACAAAGTGCAAGATCTTCTAAGGCAGAGATAATGTTGTGTAAAATGCCTTGATATTGATTATTCAAAACCATCAGGGCATAGCCGGATTTTGCACAAGGATCACAGTGTAGCGGATATCAAGCTGAGGGTTTAAATTGCCTCCCAAAATGTGTTTAGAATGGAAAACATGTTTTGTGACTTCTAGTTTTATATTGTTGTTTTCACAAATAACAATATAAGGCTGTTTTGGAACTTAAGTGACTAAAAACAGTACAAAATTTGGGGATAACTTGGGGATCCTCTGAGAAATCTCATCCTGGGATGTGATAGGGTAGGAACGCCTGGGATTGTCTTAACACTGTTCTTCATTTATTCTGACATTTGTCGAATACACTAACTAACGATCAATTTCTGGTCACCATAACTGAGAGTTTAGACCTTTGGCTAATATTGTTTGTAAAATAACATTTGAGGGTTCAAGTGCGTCTGGCATTGCATCTGAGAAAAATAAATAAATTAAATTAAATCAATAAGTAGAAAACAAAAATCTTTAGGAAGTGTTTCATCATGCACTGCTCGGAGCAACAGCTGCAGTAGCAACCAACTAAATTAATATAATCAAATCATATAATGTTAGAATTAGTGCTCAAATCTCATTCAAACACATATTGAAACATGACCCATTGCAATAATTATTTAAATTATGATCTGTTCCTCATACAAAGCGTGTGTGGCTTCAGATGATTTAGTATAGAGCCCATCAGTTGTTTAAAAAACACATACGCTAAAACAACTGTGTCAAACCTGTGCACTGCATTTGTGAATGGTTGTGACTTGTGAAAATTGGCCCAGAGATGCTGACTCCATCTCTATTTGTGTATCTGCTGTTTTCTCAAAGGATGTGACTTGTATTTGTCAAATTTACAAAGAGTGGCTGAATGCCTAGTACAGTTAATTTGTTTTTACTGAGTCAATTTTTCTTCATTGATTTTGGTCTGGCCAGGCCATTGCATGGAGGGATAGTTAAAGCTGACAACACTGATTGTTTGTTGCAGTGGTCATGGCCTGCTCTCTTTCTCTCTCTCTCTCTCTCTCTCTCTCTCTCTCTCTCTCTTCTTCTCTTTCAATCATATTGTTAGTTCCAACTCTGCTTCCCACCACCCCCCACCCCAATTGCCACTCTTAAGGGCCATCAGGTGTGTGTTGGTGAGCTTTCAAGCTTCTGCTTGCAACATCTTGGCCTTATCAAATCAATGTATTATATTTAAGCAGGTTAAGCAGGTTTCTCCTGCACCAGTAAACATGTTGGTTAATTCAACTCTTAAAATCAGAGGGCATTTAATATCTCAATTGTTTCTCTTAAACAGCAGTGAGTTTAAACTTAGAAAATGTTTCTATTAGTCTTCTGTTTATCATTTTTTTTCTGAAAAACTGCAAAGATCCCGACCAATTAATCATAATTATATTATATTATATCATTTGTTTATGTTTAATTCTTTAAGGAATTTAAGCCTAGGCTCTGAGCTATGTAAGAGCAACCTATGACCAATAATTTTTATTTGGGTAGTTGCATTGTGTATAGTGCACTGCAACCTAGACTTATTTAACAGTGGGGCAAAACAAATTCCAGCACATGAAATTTACAGAGACAGCCCGCATGGTACTGCCCTCACCCTGGGTCCAGTTAGTGCTAAAGAGCGCCCCCACTGCATAGCAGCACTTGGACACAAGAGTTGTCTGATGCCCCCTTTCCTCCTGTAGTGGGTTCTCCTGTTCTGATACCATCAGTCACTAGCTGCATTTACATGGACACTTTTTTTTTTCAATCGGATTGAAATCGGGTTGATGTGCGCGTTTACATGACATGCTTAGAATCGGATTTGATCTTTTGACATGCACATAGTACACGAATACACGTTTCCCAGTGTACCATACTAGCAGCCACCCTATTGTCATTGCTTCTTTTTACGTTTTTTCGAAGCACAATTAACATTTAAAACACTGAGCAACATTGTGGTTTTATTAACCGTCCAGTTTTGCGTCACCATCTGACAACAACAGCCGTGTGCCATACGTCATTATGCGATTTGTACGTCATTGCACATGCGCAGAGCTTTCTTGTTTCATTTTCAATCCGACTAAGTGTTTACATGTTCTCTTAATAGGTTTGTAAAAGGTTTAAACCACACCTTACAATCTGATTGTGCTTCTTGTCCTATTATGATTGGATTATTCTACCATGTTGGTCCATGTAAACGCAGCTACTGATAACTCTAATAAAAGGCCAGGTAGAGAAATCTCCACAGAGGAGCCAGACCTGTGTCAGCATTTCTCTGTAATAGCTCAGCGCTGTCTACACATGTCAAACATTCACCTGTTGGGACCCCCTTTAGTACTGACTCCCTACTTTAAAAACGTTGACCTAGCCCTCATTACTTACTGCGTTGGGTGTACATGGAGCCAATCATTCTGCTATGTCTTACACTGTACATTACAAAGTCAATTTCATGCAAGTGTTGCTCTGTGTGCTAGAAAACAAACTCCTGTCCTTTAACCATTGTCATTCAAACAAAAAAATGTACTGTAAATGTCAGAAAGCTTTTTACAATGTTTAAAGGGAAACCCATATTTATTATGCTTTGACAGTAAACGATAATTGACAGATGGTTATATGGAATAAACTAAATTTCTGAGGATTTTCATTTAGATTTCAGACACATTGATTTTTGGAGTGAAGCATGTAATTTCAATTCCATTAGTGTCACCTAAAAGAATGACAAAAATAATGAGTTTCCTGGACATTCTTTTTATCTTCCATTGGTTGGGCAAACAATCCCGCCCCAAGCGTGCACCATTGGTTGAGCCAATGTGGCTGTGTTAGTCTGAGCAGGATGTGCTGACAAACAGAACAGTGTTTTATTAGCACCGCTTTTTAAGGGGTCTCTGCATTTTCTCTAAGAAAAGGTATTTTACTTATTCACCTTCTGAGGTCACTTATTCTGCAAATATTCTGATAATTTCTGCAATATTTCCATCCCAGGCAAAATCATCATTGTTCTAATTGAAGGGGACTGCTTGCCATTTGGTTGCATGGGAAATTACAATTCATCACTGCCTGTTACACATAAAATAATATCCTAATTTTACTTTATTAGACCATAATTCAAATTTCACCCTAATCTTTTTAGAGCCTAGGACATGGGAGGAGTGCACACATGCTTGCCACATCCAACACACCCATTCATCAGTTTACAGTACTTAACTGAGTGTGATAATTGAAGGCTAATTTCTACACGACTATGATAATGCCGAAATGAATTAAATTGTCAATCACACATTTTGGATTAGCTTAATATGGGCCGCTAAAGTCACACTGTGACTTTCTCTATGTGCATACAAAATGACACCCAAATTGATCTGAATTACTGCTGTGATCACTATGAGCACATGTAATTCAGGCCTGTCCTTTGGACCAATGACCTTGCTCGATTTGCTGCATTGCTGAATTTTCATGTTGAGGTTCAACTATTTAGAAGCATTGCGCAAAGTGTATTTAATTTTCAAAAATAAAAAAGTATTCTATTTTTTAAAATAAATAAATTAAATGTACTTATTGTGTATATTTGGTAATTAGGTTATTAAAAATAAATGCATACATTTTTTACAAAAATATTTTTTAAACCAAACAAATCTAACTTGAAAAGTAATTTTTAATTTTTTTCAGTGGAAAACAATAGCAGTTGTTATCCGAATGGCAAAGCTGCTTTTTCCATACAGTGAAAATTGATAATGATCACTGGCCGTTGGCTGAATTTCAAGGGACATATTTTATATTGCTAAGGCACAAAGTGATTGCCACTGGTGCTTACTCAAAATGTAGATGCGTGACGACCCATCCGTCCAGTGAGCTAGCAACTCAGTTATGTGTCATTACATGAGGAGATAGAATTGTGTTGTGTTTTAGTTGTCTTTACTTGGAACCATTAGGTCCTCTTTGCTCATGGCTTCATCCTCGCCATGACTCCTGGGTCCTTGTGGGTAATTTTAGAAGCTTTCGCCAGCTGGCTTTATTACATCACTGAATTGGTTTCCGATTTCCATCATTTAAACATCAACAATTTCATGCTAAAAAATTAATATAGAAACATCCAAATTAAATGTCAGATCCTACTTGGAGCTGGGTGTGTGTTTGCATTAGATCTTAATCTAATGTGTGTCTATAGAAAATTATTTTATACACACACACACACACTCAAAACTAGCCCTTGAAGGATGAGAAGCCAAGAATTTATCTTCTGACTGCTCTCACAGAGATATAAAATAGTTATCGTAAGTGATCAGCTGTGTCTTGTTGCATTTATTGTTTACACTTTAAAGCAGGGAATGTGTGGTATCACTTCTATCTATTGCTTATATAAGCAAATAAGCAAACATGAAGATGAGTGGAGACTAGAGAAAAGCAGTAAAAAAATGTCAAAAAATGTGACATTGTCTACATTTGCCTCATATTCATGTTTTAATGATATAAGATTCACTGAAAACAGAGCAATTTTTCCACTACTGTCACAATACTTATGGAAGGCACTGTATGTTAAGTAAGTCATCAGTGTGAGTGCATTCATCATTATTTCTGTATATTAATGATTTATATTTAGCATTATTCTGTTTCTAGCTTAAATGATCATCAGGGTTGTCCCATGAGTCTATGGTACCAAGGTGAGAGTTTTACATTGCCATTGTATCTATACAACTGCTATTTAAGTTTCTTTCTTAAGATATATATGTTACAAATATAATAAAAACTGGGGCAGATTTATATGCAAGTGTCAATAGTCCTATAAGGTAAAACTGATTTTGTGTGTAGTCAAAAATAGTAGGTAAATCAAAGGGATGGATCTGGGTCTTAGAGGGTCTTTTAATTGCTCTGGATCTGGATCTTGGGGGTCTAGTATTGGTCTAGATCTGGATAGGGGATAGGCTATTGGTCTAGATTTGGATAGGGGGTTGGCTATCAATCTACATCTTGAGTATGGTGTCTGGTAGTGGTCTGGGTGTGCATGTTAAAAGAACTGCTAAAAGTCTGTGTCTTAAAGGGTTTCATTGTTACTCTGATTTCTAGTACCATACAATCTTGTAAGTTGCCCTTTTTCCAGACAGATATCTTGTAGATAAATAAATATATTTAGACATGTATGCAAATGTCAGTATAAATAGAAAACCTTATAAAATACAGAAGGTTGATGTATAACACAGCACATTCCCCTTTTTGCTGTATGCCAGCCTAGACCTTTATGCAAGAAATAACCATATGAACAGCCATTGAAATGCAAATGAAATCAAGGATAGATGCTGATGGTTTGAGTGAGCTTGCTGCTGATACTGCAAGCCGCAACATCTAGTATGTGTGTCATCCTCTGGGAATACTGTCGTTTATGAGATGATGAGATACTGTTTAATTTACTGTCTATGGCACTGTAGCTAAATTCCTACATTTTGCACGTGTTTTAATCATCTGTGCACATGCAAGCATTGTGTATTTGCACCAAGCATAGAAAAATAAGCCATTGTTTAATTACAATTTATAAACAGTTAAACCAAATCGTCATTCTAGCTGTTTTAGTCATTCAAGAAACGACTGAAAACTCAACTCATTTCATCTTCACTTCCTTAACTAATCAACTAACACACCGCCTACTACTTCTACTTCTTTTATTAAGAAAAAAAGTTGCTTCTTACACTGTGTTGGAATACCTGAGACCTGTTTATAGCACTTATTTATTGTTGCTCTTATAGTTGTTGAAATTGCTTCCTTGTCCACATTTGTAAGTCGCTTTGGATAAAAGCGTCTGCTAAATGACTAAATGTAAATTCTATGTGAACTTGTTATTATTCACGGGTGTTCGTATGTAAAGTGAAGTTCTAATTCACATACACATTTGTAAGTACTTTAGCAAATCAGGGTTTGTGACTGTGATGTAAACAATGCCTACAGGCTATTTAAAATAAACAGACACTATAACATGCCCCTGCAAACTTTCCTGTTTCTTTTGGAAATCATTGTTTTGTTAATAACTGCTTTGTTTTGTTAACTGTTTTGTAAACAGAGAAACGAAAACTGTTCTTGTCAAACTCATAAATGTAATGTCATGCTGTAACTTATATTATTTTATATTTGTTGAGCTTTGTTGACATAATTAAATTTGGCCTTACCACAAAATGAATGCAAATTATTTTTTTATTAGCTCCATTCAGAATTCATTTATGAATAAATTTGTTATTAAAAAGGTCTTTTGCCACAATTTTCTAATAAATGAGAGTTCTGCTGTGGGACTGTGCCTGAGTATTAAATTCTGTCACCTACATTTACATACATACAGTTTATGAATTTGGCAGATGCTTTTATCCAAAGTGACTTTGTTTTTAATGTATACATACATACATGCATACATAGATTTATTTATTCACGTTATTTTTATCCATTCTGTGTTTTTGGCATTGATTGCTCTATAAAAAATTGACCTACAGAAACACATATCCTTGCAAATGATCCCACAATTTTAGTTCAGACCATTACTTAGAGGATTTGATATTATTTTTATGTCTAGAAAGATGTCTGCAATTTAAATGTGCATAAAGCTTTACATTGTAGATATTGTCGATACATTGATGTTTTAATGTCTGTCCACATGCATGTACACTTTATATATAAATCTCAATGAATACAAATAAGACCATCCTGATATTTGTTTTTACATTATTCAGCTAAAAGCACAATGTTTGCTTTTGTTTTGTTATTTGTTGGTTTGCTTACGTGGGTGAATGTATGTGTACAGGTTACTGATGATAATGACTTTTGTTTGCAATCAAAGCTTAAATTGTTATGAGAAATTAGTGTAAATAAAGAGAACGCGCTAAACATCAGGGCAAAGATGGATGCAGCCAACTGTTGCTACAGATTCAAGAAAAATCTTGCTTTCTCATTTGTGCACAGTGTTTGAGGTTTTAGCAGTTAGTTTCTTTGTATATCTTTACATATGAGGTTAAGACAGCAAAACATGCTTTAAATGGTGTTTGGTATCAATATTGTTGTCGGGAAAAAAGCAATGCCACTTTTCATCTTTCTGGTGGTAATAAAATTTGCCTTGCTTTTTCCATCCAATCACATATCATTTTACTGTCAGATTGTCAGTTGGCCTCAGAGTGCTCATAATTTCAAAACCTTGTACAGTAAACATCAGGGAGCCAGTCATTTGCCGTATATTGTGGTTTAAATATTAAATGCGGGCTAGATGGAATGTTGATGCGAGGAGGGGTATAAGTGACATATGAAATAATTTCCATCAAGGGCAAAAAAGTCAGGGCCCAAAGTTTATTTTGTGCATGCATTTTTCGTCAAAGACCAGAATAAAATATTAGCATGCTAAGCACACCCAGGCTTGAATGGATTAACAATCTACAGAAAGCTAAAGATTCAGGATGACATTTGACCAACCATGTCCACTTACATAAGATTGCCAAAAGTACTTTGTCAGAACATGATCTGTCACAAATGATTTTCCACCTAGAGAATGACTAGTTATTTTAGTTATAGGTGAAATAAGAATTGAGTATAGTGAGTCTGCAGTGTTTTCTTTGCAGTTTCTTTTTGCATTTATTGAAATACTTTCATAACAACTGTTGGTATCTACATGTTTAACACACATTTAAAACCCTTGAGCTATCGTTTTTGTGTGTAACTGGTAACACTTCACAATGAGGTTAGGGTTAGGGTATTTGTTAACATTAGTAAATGCATTAGCTAACATGAACTAACAATGAGCAAGTTTTTCAACATTACTACAACATTATTTTTCTTTGTTAATGTTAATGTTTGTTAATCTTTGTTAATGACAACCTCTCCATCCCTGGGTCACCCATCTCAGGACCTTATTAAAGCTTTACACAGTTTATGGGTGGGCTATTTCTTTACTGCTGAGAACCGTTGAGAAAAGTTCTAGACAATATCGCAGCAGAAGCAATCTTAAGAGAATAGCAATTGAAAAAGCAAACATTTTCATCATTCATCTCTGCAAGGTTAAGCCACAGGTCGTGCTCCTGGACCACCAAAGAGAACGTTGCCCGACCCAGGGCCTACGCTATAACCTTCATAGCTCTAAGAGCATAGTCGGTTGCAGAATGCAGTTCCTGCAATATCTCTGGGTCAGGACTACCCTTGTCCAGATCTTTGAGTGCTTTGGCATGGTAGATTTGCAAGATGGCCACACCATGGAGGATGAAGGCAACCTTGCCAGCAGCATTGTAAGCTCTCGCTGTGAGAAATAAGGTAAACTTGCATGCTCTGGATGGGGGACACAGACAACTCTGTCAGGTTGTGGTGTTTTATGGGCACAGATGTACCACAATCATCCACTTTATTCCTTGGCCACCTCACCATTGAGGGTAGTAAGTATGTAGCGCAGCTGCTCAGCATGCTTCGACCCCAGAAATCAATATCTAACCTCAAGCACTTTGGCGAGGGCTGTGGAACACACTCCAGCCCTACGAACACTTTCCTGTTAAGCTCCTCAGATTGCCCTTGGTGCTCGCTGTCAAGGCCTTATACCTGGAGGTAGAAGGACCATGACGGGGAGCAACTGAGGAGACTCTTTTTAAAACATTCCAACGGTCATGTTTTTTGCATTGCAAAGAAACATTATGTCTGCCATTGTCTGCCAGACTTATATCATTGATTGCTATGTCAAGTTGATTAGTATGCTCTAACAAACAGAGCAATGTTTTGAAAGCAGCACATAGCCATATTATTTATATGTTTAGCATAAATAATGCTAATTATGGCTTACGTATAGTCTCTGGGATACTAAGCTGGGATATAAATACATTAATTAACCTAAACAAATTGCACACATTGCCTTTAAACATTATGGTAATGCGAGCCAAAAA